>CM076572.1:240040182-240267071 GCA_034641835.2 Pinus albicaulis
AACGAAATCTTGATGCAAAGTGTTGTGTGACCATCAATGATTTTGTGGTGGAAGCATTGGTGATGACCGCCTGGACAACGTATGGATGGTCACTATGGACATGGCAACTTATTTCAAGATCCTTGTGAGTGATCAGGGTTGATAAAGGGCATAGCCCATGGGGGGGCATCTAGAGAGCATTCTGTGGAAAACAAATCGATGGATCTGTTAGAGGAGGCAAAGTTGTGAGTCTTGTAGAGTCGTAGCAAGACAGAGAATGCAAATAGAGTGTAAGAAGAAAGCTAGACAGAGCACTAGTTGGCTCTTGGAAGGCCTCGGCTTGTATTGGATCCACGCAGTCAACCAAGGAATGATCCACTGTTGGCATCATCTTTATCAGATGATCCAGAGGTTTTTTTTTTATCACACTCGTCCTCGATTGTGGACTTGGGTTTTTTCTTGGGTTGTGGATGTTGGCGAGCTGGGTCTATTCGAAGAAACCCTGGTGTCTTGTATCTTCGGACCCATAGGTGTTCTGGATGGTTTCTAAGCGCAAGATTCGAAGAAAATATGCTTTGGAACGGCGGGCTGGTCTTAAGGGGAAGAACAAGGGAAAGTCGATGGCCAACGACAAGGTCGAGGTCGAGAAGGAGGAGATCTCTATTTCTGAGAAGGTGGAAACCAAGGAAGAGCCTAAGTTAGAGAAGGACTCTGAAAAGCCCGATGAACCCATGAAAATGGCTATAGATGAAGCTGTTGATGGTGCTCCAGAAGAAAAGACTGGAGGTGAGAAGAACGATGGAAAATCCGTGGACTTGCAGAACGACATTCATGGATATACTTGGTGACGTGAGAAACCGAATTGGTTTCTTGGGTATATGGTGGTTAAGTGTTTCTTCACAAGGGCTGAGAGTTTATGAGGGAGAGAATATGTGCTAGAATAGCAAGCCATTAGCTGCGTTAGGAGAGCAAAGTGTTTGACAGAATGTGTCAATCAAATGTTTTGAATGAGAGAGGATATTTGCAGGTGAATTAATTAAAATTGATGAACCATGTATCTGAAGAGAACCCCTAGAAGACTGGCGGTTACAGAGGCTGGTGACCCATGTAATCCGGTAGATGGGTTCTTTTTATAAAAAAATAAAAATAAAAATAAAAAATTTGAGGGTGTAAGAGCTAGAGTGAGCGAGGTTGTATCATCTACCAGGACTAGCTGGGTTTAGTTAATAATCCCCAAGTCAAGTTTAAGGGAGTAATTGTTAGGTAAATTTGACTCAGGATAGAGTCAAAGTTGACTAGGGTAAAT
Source organism: Pinus albicaulis (assembly GCA_034641835.2). NCBI lineage: Eukaryota > Viridiplantae > Streptophyta > Pinopsida > Pinales > Pinaceae > Pinus > Pinus albicaulis. Next base: position 240,041,468 of record CM076572.1, read on the forward strand.
AGTAGTGGTTTTGGGGCACATGGTTTTATGCACCCATGGTTTTGGCCCATGGTATTGCATGTAATGGAGCCTATAAGAAGCTCTAAACTAAGGCGAGGCTTGGAGGTGAGTGGTAAAGTCTCACTTGGCCGGATTGGCCAGGGATTTTGCCAATGTTTAATGAAATTTCATTGATTGGGTTTTTCCCGGTAAACATCTATGTTTATGTTAATGTTTTGTTGCTAGCTCTTTTTATTTTTATTATTCCTATTGGTAAAACCCCAAAATCCAGGGAAAAACCCAATTAATGAAGTTTCATTAAACATTGGCCAAAACCCTGGCCAATCTAGCCAAGTGAGCCTTTACCACTCACCCCCAGGCCTCCATTACAATGAAGTCTTCCTAGCCTTTTATATGCTCCATTACATGCAATACCATCGGCTAAAACCATGGGTGCACAATAATATGTGCCCCAAAACCACTTCTATTTACCCTAGTCAACATTGACTCTACCCCGAGTCATGTTTATTTTTGAGACACAAATTTGAGGCGTTGTGCCGAAAATAAAAATTAAGAAAATGAATATTAAAGGTCCTAAAGATTTGTTTGATTGGCTTGGGATGTGCCCAAAGACCCAAGAAGACATATATTATATGTCTAAAGTTCCATATGCATTAGCAGTTGGAAGCTTAATGTCTGCAATGGTCTGCACAAGGCCTGATATTGCACATGCAGTGGGAGTTGTAAGCAGGTACATGAATAATCCAGGAAAAGAACATTGGATGGTAGTAAAATGGATTCTCAGATATTTGAGAGGTACCACAAATAAAGCATTATGCTTTGGTGGTTCAAACATTGCTCTACAGGGATATGTTGATGCAGATATGGCAGGTGATAGAGATAACAGGAGGAGCACTACAGGATATGTATTTACTGTAGGTGTAACAACTGTCAGTTGGGTTTCAAAAATCCAAAGTGTTGTTGCACTTTCAACAACAGAAGCAGACTATGTTGCTGCTACAGAGGCTAGTAAAGAATTGATTTGGTTACAAAGGCTTATGGGTGAATTGGGTAAGAAGCATGATATGGGCACATTATATAGTGATAGCCAAAGTGCCATTCATCTTGCAAAGAAATCAACATTTCATTCCAGGACTAAACACATACATATCAAGTACCATTTCATACGGTCAGTATTGGAAGATGGAAAGTTGAAGCTGGAAAAGATACACACTAGCCAGAATCCTGTAGATATGCTAACAAAAGTTGTAAGCAGGGATAAACTGAAAATGTGCTTAGCTTCAATTGGTCTTCAAGGATGATGATGAAGATGAGGAACAGCCAGGTCCAAAGATGAGTCATTGTCCAGCAAATGAAGTAGCGGTGGAGTTGCTACAATCAGTCTCCAAGTGGGAGATTGTTGGGTGTGGAGCCTGATTATCTTGTTTACTTTGTATCACAACATTGGACCCTTGTACCATAAAAGGGGCGGCAACGCTGCCCGTAATTAATCACTGCCGTGGGGGGTCCAGGGGGGGGTGACAGTGCTTTTCGGAGCCCCCCCCTAGTGGGGGGTTTTGAGGGCAGCACCCCTGAAGCTAAAAACAGATGTAAAATTTCCTTGTAAAAGTATAGTAATTTCCAGTCAATCTGGGCCGTTCATAGGCGGATGATCTGACGGTAGAAGTTATGTTTATTTTAGGGATTTTTTCCCTAGAAGGCAACCCCCTTGTATATATGAGGGTATTGTATTGCGGCTGTGTATTATGTGTGTATTATCAGAGCGAGAAACATATAGGGAGACTGTGAGAGAGAACAGAGGATATTATAACGGATTTGCTGTAGGTTTTGTCTCTTCAATTTTTGTTGGATAATAGAAAGGAAGTACTGGTTGTTCAAGGTGGACGTAGCCCAAACTGGGTGAACCACGTATATCTGTGTCTCTCTGGTTTTATGTGTTTTGTGTGTTTGTATTTTTCGCATATTTTATGTGTTGCATTGCTCCATAATTTATAATTTTCTAACAAAATTTGAGGCGTTGTGCCGAAAATAAAAATTAAGAAAATGAATATTAAAGGTCCTAAAGGTTTGTTTGATTGGCTTGGGATTTAGTTTCTATTTTATTTTATTTTTGGTTATGGCTATTGGTTGTATTTTGATTAGATTTTGAGAAAAACATGTTTATATTTAGAGCAGAATTTGATCTCTCTTGAGCGATAAGGCTTGCCCCCCTTAAGTTTTATCACAACAGTGAAGTTATACTATATTTCAATGTTCTCTCATCCCTATCAAGTAGTAAAGTTCAAACATTTGGAAGGAATTGGTCTTGAGGCTAACTCGGGAATATAATTCAACCCCCTTATGGACTATAATTCAATTTATTTCTTGTGGACATTAGGCCCTATAATAAGGTACAAGAATCATCCATAAAATTGGCCTTCTTTGGATTATTTTTGGTAGATGTACTTGGGATTTGTGGATAAACTTGGTGTGCTCTTTGACCTCAATTTTGGATACCCTTGCAATAACTCTTTTGCAAACATTCTTGGTATATTTTGGAGTAGTCTTAAAGATTTATTTTAGCAGCCTTGTTGGAGTAGACTTGAAGGAATTTTTGGATAGAGATTGGCGACTTGTTGAAGCATACTTGGAGGAGATATTGAATACATATTGAGATAAGATTTGAAGTAAGCCTATTATGATCTTAAGCAAGATTTGATATAGAATTTGATGTTTGCAGTAGACATCTTTTGGAGAAAACTTTGTCACTTGTTTTGAAGCAGAATTTTGGAGCAAAATTTGAATTCTTAAGTAACTATTGTTGAAGTAGATGTTAATGAATGTCTTGATAAGCCTTGAAGCTAAACTCTAGTGAAGGCGTGGAGCGGGTTTTCAAAGGAAGTGTAAGGGAAATTACGTTGCTGATTTGAGGGTCTGAATGATATTATATTTAGGCCATTTTCCCTAGTATGAGAACCCAAGAAGTTTTATTTTATTTCATGATTATTATTCCTCTCAGTAAATATTTTATTTCTGCGGTAAATTCCTAACAAATGGTATTAGAGCCATATTTAGTGATTTTTTTTTAAATCTATAGTTTTCTCCTACTGTGTGAAAATTTTCTCCTGGAGAGCTATACGTAAAAGGACAGATCTACATCTATGTGGGAAAATGTCAGATCTACATCTAGATCTAGTGTAGATCTGGTTGGATATGTGTGTGAATATGATGGATCAACATAGGTGTGATTAGATCTAGTTCTTTTGGAAAAATGATGGACGCAATTATGTGGAATAGATCGAGTTAGTTGCGAAGATCGGGCCCAAGTGATGTGAAGAAAGAAAGCTTGATGCAAAGCGTTGTGTGACCATCAATGATTTTGTGGTGGAAGCATTGGTGATGACCACATGGACAATGTATGGACGGTCACCATGGACATGGCAACTTATTTCGAGATCCTTATGAGTCATCAGGGTTGATCAAGGGCATAGCCCATGGGGGGGGGGGGGGGGGGCATCCAGAGACTATTCTCAGAAAACAAATCGATGGATCTGTCAGAGGAGGCAAAGTTGTGAGTCTTGTAGAGTCGTAACAAGACAAAGAATGCAAATAGAGTGCAAGAAGAAAGCTAGGCACAACACTAGTTGGCTCTTGGAAGGCCTCGACTTGTATTTGATCCATGTAGTCAACCAAGGAATGATCCACTGCTAGAATCATCTTTATCAAATGCTCTAGAGGTCTTTTTTTTATCACACTCGTCCTCGGTTGTGGACTTCGGTTTTCACTTGGGTTGTGGATGTTGGTGAGGTGTGTCTGTTCGAAGAAACCCTGGTGTCTCGAATCTTCGGACCCATAGGTGTTCCAGCTGGTTTTTGAGCGCAAGAGTCGAAGAAAAGATGCTTTGGAACAGCGGGCCGGTCTTAAGGGGAAGAACAAGGGAAAGTCGATGGCCAACGACAAGGTCGAGGTTGAGAAGGAGGAGATCTCTATTTCTGAGAAGGTGGAAACCAAGGAAGAGCCTAAGGTAGAGAAGGACTCTGAAAAGCCTGATGAACCCACAAACATGGCTATAGATGAAGCTGCTGATGGTGCTCCAGAAGAAAAGACCGGAGGTGAGAAGAACGATGGAAAATCCATGGACTTGCAGAACGACATTCGTGGATACACTCGGTGATGTGAGAAACCGAATTGGTTTCTTGGGTATATGGTGGTTAAGTGCTTCTTCACAAGGGTTGAGAGTTTATGAGGGAGAGAATATGTGCTAGAATAGGAAGCCATTAGCTGCATTAGGAGAGCAAAGTGTTTGACAGAATGTGTCAATCAAATGTTTTGAATGAGAGAGGATATTTGCAGGTGAATTAATTAAAATTGATGAACCATGTATCTGAAGAGAACTCCTAGAAGACTGGCGGTTACAGAGGCTGGTGACCCATGTAATCCGGTAGATGGGTTCTTTTTATATGGACATTGATTTCATATGTACAAAGAGTAACCAAAAAAATAAAAAAAAAATAAAAAAAAAATTTGAGGGGGGAAGAGCTAGAGTGAGCGGGGTTGTCTCATCTAGCAGGTTTGGCTGGATTTAGTCAATAATCCCCAAGTCAAGTTTAAGGGGGGAATTGTTAGGTAAAATTGACACGGGATAGAGTCAAAGTTGACTAGGGTAAATAGTAGTGGTTTTGGGGCACATGGTTTTGGCCCATGGTATTTCATGTAATGGAGCCTATAAGAAGCTAGAAATACTTCATTGTAAGGCGAGGCCTGGAGGTGAGTGGTAAAGGCTCACTTGGCCGGATTGGCTAGGGATTTGGCCAATGTTTAATGAAATTTCATTGATTGGGTTTTTCCCCGGAGTTTGGGGTTTTCCTGGATAAACATCTGTGTTTATGTTAATGTTTTGTTGCTAGCTCTTTTTTTTTTTATTCCTCTCGGTAAAACCCCAAACTCCGGGGAAAAACCAAATCAATGAAATTTCATTAAACATTATCCAAAACCCTGGCCAATCCGGCCAAGTGAGCCTTTACCACTCACCTCCAAGCCTCCATTACAATGAAGACTTCCCAGCCTTTTATAGGCTCCATTACATGCAATACCATGGGCTAAAACCATGGGTGCACAATACCATGTGCCCCAAAAACACTGCTATTTACCCTAGTCAACATTGACTCTACCCCGAGTCATGTTTACCTCGAGTCATGTTTATTTTCGAGACACAAATTTGAGGCGTTGTGCCGAAAATAAAAATTAAGAAAATGAATATTAAAGGTCCTAAAGATTTGTTTGATTAGCTTGGGATGTGCCCAAAGACCCAAGAAGACATGGATTATATGTCTAAAGTTCCATATGAATCAACAGGTTGAAGCTTAATGTATGCAATGGTCTGCACAAGGCCTGATATTGCACATGCAGTGGGAGTTGTAAGCAGGTACATGAATAATCCAGGAAAAGAACATTGGATGGCAGTAAAATGGATTCTCAGATATTTGAGAGGTACCATAAATCAAGAATTATGCTTTGGTGGTTCAAACATTGCTCTACATGGATATGTTGATGCAGATATGGCAGGTGACAAAGATAACAGGAGGAGCACTACAGGATATGTATTTACTGTAGGTGCAACAACTGTCAGTTGGGTTTCAAAAATCCAAAGTGTTGTTGCACTTTCAACAACAGAAGCAGAGTATGTTGCTGCTACAGAGGCTAGTAAAGAAATGATTTGGTTACAATGGCTTATGGGTGAATTTGGTAAGAAGCATGATATGGGCATGTTATATAGTGATAGCCAAAGTGCCATTGATCTTGCAAAGAACTCAACATTTCATTCCAGGACTAAAAACATACATCTCAAGTACCATTTCATACGGTCAGTATTGGAAGATGGAGAGTTGAAGCTGGAAAAGATACACACTAGCCAGAATCCTGCAAATATGCTAACAAAAGTTGTAACTAGGGAGAAACTAAAAATGTGCTCAGTTTCATTTTGTCTTCAAGGATGATGATGAAGATGAGGAACAGCCAGGTCCAAAGAGGAGTCATTTTCCAGCAAATGAAGTAGCGGTGGAGTTGCTACAATCAGTCTCCAAGTGGGAGATTGTTGGGTGTGGAGCCTGATTATCTTGTTTACTTTGTATCACAACATTGGACCCCTGTACCATAAAAGGGGCGGCAACGCAACCTGTAATGAATCGCTGCCATGGGGGGTCCAGGGGGGGGCGGCAGTGCTTTTTGGAGCCCCCCCCTGGTGGGGGGTTTCGGGGGAAGCGCCCCAGAAGCTTAAAAAAGATGTAAAATTGCGTTGTAAAAGTATAGTAGTTTCTAGTCAATCTAGGCCATTCATAAGCGGATGATCTGACGGTAGAAGTTATGTTTAGTTTAGGGTTTTTTTCCCTAGAAGGCAACCCCCTTGTATATATGAGGGTATTGTATTGCGGCTGTGTATTATGTTAGGGTCCCGTGATTTGGCCAATTGGTGAGCCAAATGACGATGTAACATCAAACCAAGCTTTGGAGCCCAAGGACCTAGCCTTCCTGGACTCAGAGAGGGCTCTCTCTATAAGTGTAAAAGATGTCAGTGTGTTTGCTTATGGTGTTCTGATATTAGGCTAGTTATGAAGTGAGTTTTTTGATTTTTGGTTTTTTAAGTTTGTGAGGGATAAAACTGATCAAAGATATAAAAATGGATAACAAGAAGTTAGATCAACTGGGCTATGGGGTCAAACAGTTCAAGGAAGCTATGAGATGATGATGCAAGGCTGCTGTAGGGCCGATTTGATTCAAAGTAGAAGGGATCTTTGGGAAAAATGGAGTAAATGGACATCAAGTTTGTGAAAGACAAGGGATTTCAAGTGTAACTAGTTGATAGAAGACATAAACATGTTATAGAAAGCCATTAATCATGCTAAATGTAACTATGAGCTAATTAATACATAGAAATCAAACATTCCAGCCATGCATAGAAGTATAAGACCTTCTAACTTCGGGAAATGGCTATCAGACTTTGGGGAAAACACATAAGACGGACTAACAACTCAAAATACTATGCCAAAACGCCTAAACACAGTCTCTAAGTTATTGGGTACTTTGACAAACAAGCTTTCATAGTTTTTAGGCAAAGGGCTAGATCGGGACTAGGCCTCCTTGGTTCAACAAGATGATAAACTAATCAGTCAAAGAGATAGTTTTATGGATAGAACTATGGAAAATCATAGGTAAGCAGGGCACACCATACATCCTACTCAACATACATAGAACTTGTAAATAAAACTAGCAACAATACCTTAAGTTACTAAAGAGCAGTTAAGAATTCTTTAGTATAACTAAGGAAGAAGAAAACATAAAGCTATGAAGATTCAGGAATTTTGAGGTGCCTCCATGGGCATATCTCAAAACTAATCTCTACTGATCTATAGTAGTAAGAAGCATGTATCATGAATGAAAACTAGAAGACAACAACAAAGCAAGAAAAACTATACCATTCTACCATGTCATGGAATCCATCAACAATCCTTCATCATTCCTCAAAAGCATCCAAGAGGCAGTCCAAAAATCATAACACAAGTATGTTCTTCAAAGTTCATATGACCAATATATTGATTCTTCTCTCAAGTTCAGCCTCTGTTTTACAATGAAACCCATGGAATAAATAGGCTTGAGGAAGGAAAACCTCATGGAGCAACTAGCTATCCCATTGGCCAAGTCAAAATATCTAAACTTGTCCTTGAGGCTTTGCAAAGCCCAAGGCACAAAATATCCCATAAAATATCTAAACAATGCTAAAAACGGAAATTATATTGACTTTACATCATTTCCCAAGTGTAAAAATAGCTAAACGCACATTTGGGAAAAGCAGATTTTTGAGGTTCAAAAATTGCAAAAATACTTCAAATTTATATCAGAAAAAGGTCCCCTGACTTGCTGGAGACAAATGGCAGCCTTCATGGTGTTGAAATGAGGCTCATGATAGCTCGTTGGAAATATTTCTGTGTCTACTTTCCGGCGCAACTGAAATCACCTCAATCTGATGCCCGAAAGTCCTCCAAATCTGTACCTGTGTGTAAAAAGCCAGGAAATAGCAGACTGCTGATATGACGGGCAGAATGTGCAAAAAGCGAGCATTTTTCGCCAATTTGAGGGGGCGAATGATCTCCGAATGCTCTGAAAATCGCTGGGGACTTGCTCATAGAATTATGGCATCAACTGGTATCATCCTTTTCCCTTGAAAAATCCTCAAACTGAAATGGCGAAATTATGAGTTTTCGACCAAAAACCCAAAAAATGCCAAAAAACAAAAAGTTGCCGAAATGGGCCCAAAATTGGCATGCATAACCCTCAGGGGTCCCTAGAAATATGCTCTGAAGCTGAGGCCAAAATATCAAGGGCTGATGTGGCTTTCTCCTCTTTTCGTGCCGGGCGCTTCCCCTTTGCTTTCTTCAATTTCTCTTGGGCTGCCTTTAGTTTGCGCCGGGCAAACTGATTCAACTTCTGAAAGTGATGTGTCCTCTTTCTTTGTAGCTCTAGATCTCTGTTCGCCCTTTCGAGCTTCATCTCCAAGTTTTTGTTGGCTCTTTCAAGCCATGCCTCTTTGTTTTCTTCAATTTCCTGCTCAAGGAGTGCAGTGAGAGGAAAGGCTTGGAGATGGGCTTGTTCTTCTTCTTTCTGCTTTTCCAAGGCTCTTTTAAGCCCTATGGTCCTAGGCCTCTTCAGCCTAGGCTGGTCTTCCTCTTCTTCCTCATCAAACTCACCAATGAGTTCTTCTATCCTTGCTTGCACCTTAGCTGCCTCATTCTTATATTTGATCGCCCGTGCTTCATGAACAGCTGTGTGAACATTCATCTGTTTGTTTTGGATCTCCAAGAAGTGGTTGAAGTTCCTTGCCCTTTGAAGATCCTCCTCTAATGCCTCAATTTTCCCCTCTTTATGGAATAGGAGGTTTTCAAGAAGGCGGGCCTCATTATCACTGTCATCGCTTTGGATTGGGATGACAACCAATGCACCTCCATGCTTTGTACTTTCTCCAACTTTTCTTTTCCCTTTGAATGCAAATCTTGCACTTTTCCTCCTTGGCATACTAGTAGGTGTCCTTTTGGGCGATTTCCTTTTGCTAGGAACAACCTTTGTCATTGTTAGAGTGGCAGCCTTAGACCCTTTCTTCCTTGCTGTGCTGAGTTTTGTTCTTTTGGGAGGAGGAGACACAACTGATTTACCCTTGACATCTTCTTGAAACTACTGCTCTCCTTGAGGCTGCTGGATGTTTTCTTCGTCAGCGCCTTTGGCCGGCTTCGTCGGGCAAAAAAAAACTTGCCATCAACAAAGCTTGATTTCCTGCTCATTAAATGGCTCAATTTCCTCGCCCACCCGTCGTTCCTATCCTCCAATATCGTGTCGATGTTCTCTATTTTGCACCGCCGCTCGATCTTTCGAAAGGGTAATTTTGATCTATAGGAGTAGTTCGTTGGACAAAGGCAAAGCATGAAATGTGTCGTAGTGGGAGACACATGGACAGGAGGAACAGTAGAGAAATCTGGGTGACTGATGAATACATCCCATGGAACTTCCTTCTTCTCTAGCTGATGTAGGATGATAATTTTAATCAAAGAATGATGGAAAAGGGAAGGTATTTGCATAGGTGAGGCCTTCTTCTGGACTGTAGATGCCATCTTCTTGATGCTTTTGAATAAAAAGTAAGGGAGGTTTAGTTGCCTGTTTCTAGTAAAATGCATCAAGAGGCGGACATGGTATGCATAAACTTGATCAAACCTCCCTTCACAAGTAAAATATTTCATTATGACTTTCATAAGAGGAGCATAGCTGTCAAGAAGATATGAAAAAGGGAAAATAGCAGTGAAAGCATCTCTATGCTCAGGTTTGATGAAAGGCTTATAATCTTCTAAGTCAAGATGGGCCTGTTTGAACCATTTTTCGCCATGATATGGAATCTTGGTGGCCTTGGACACTGATCTTGGAGAGAACTTAAAATCAAGGTCCGCTACCCTGAAATTCTTGTCTTGGAACCTTAGGGCGCATAAGTGTGTTAATGGCGAAAAGCTTTTGACCTCTTGTATCTTCTGGCAGAAATCTAGGCAACCTACTTCATGGAAGTTGAAAAGGACGGATGGATGAGCATTAACCTCTTCTGTAGATATTGGCTCATATATTTTATGCGGACCACTCCTGTTGTCTTGCCTTGGAGGCATTCTGACCTAAATATGCTTTGGAAGAAACAAACTGCCTCACTATGTGTAAACTGCCCTTTTGGAGTCAAACTGTGTCAATTCACTGTTTTTTATAGAGATACAATGTATTTGTATGATTGCACACTGTCCCTTCACAATGTAAAGAACCCCTGCTCTTTTAGAGAAAAGCCTGTCCACCTTTAAAGTACCTCTATCAGTAGATTTCTCAATAGAGACCATACAGTGAAAAGGAGCCAACTGTTAGGTGAATTATCTGTGCACAGTGTTAAGAAAATCACCTTTTTCTTGTGAATTTTTAGAGGTCAATCAACACATCTATATCTTCATCTTTAAGGTAAAATTTCCAATCATTAAGAACCTGCTCTTCCTAATGTGTCAAGCACTCAGCAAACTTACATATGGTGCAATCAATCTTTAGTATGATCAGACAGTCAATGTCACAGTTTTATGTGCCTAGGTGACAAAGTTTTGAAAAATGCTTCAAAAAGTTCAAAAAATCCTGCAAGAGTCTTTCTCTTTGCAAAATAAACAAGGCCTCTTAACAATGTAACACCTTTGGCTTTGTTAGAAAAACCTTTGCTCTGTATGCACATCCACTTATCAAATAAGCTCGAGGAATAAACAACAGCCAAGCCAAAACACAGTGAAAACTGTCTCTTACTGTGAGAAAATAGGAGTCACTTTTTCCCTACGTAGGTTTCACCCTATATAACGTTTTTGTCAAAAACTTTTTTCGATTATACTCCACCGTTCTCTATATGTATGCTCACCCATCAAACAACACTTACTACATACATGATCAACCTTCAACAGTGTGGTCATACATTCGATTTCAAATTTCACCGTTATGGAACAAGGTGACAGAATTTTGAAGAGTGTTATGCAAGTTTCAACCAAGCCTGTAGGAGTCTTATCCCTTTCCCTCAATCAAAACTCTCGTTTTAATATGGAAACCCCTTTTCTCTGTAGAAAAAACCTCTGCCCTATCTGAATATCAACTTGTCAAAGTAAGCTTGAAGAACAAAACAGTCAAGTGGAAAACTCAGGAACAGACTACCCCTTCTGTGGTCTTATAGGGTTAACTCTTGCCCTTTGATGCTTGGAAGGTATAGGATCCCTGGTCCTTTGATTAATGAAGGTGAAACAAATTGCTCTTAGTTTCAACACCAATTCTTTCCTGTAGGTGCCTTAAAAAACACATCTAGCATCTTATCACAGTTTTACACTTCGAATCATCATACAGCCAAAACACTGTTCTTCTGAAAAGGTGACAAGGTTTTTGAGAGGTTTCCGTATGCTATGGTCCGCTATTGGGATCAACTGCCAACCACACAGTTTTCTTTATAGGCACTTCTAGCAGTGTATTTACCATTCAAGCACAACTTCGACCCATGGATATTTTCACAGCAAAATCATTTGACAGATATGGTGATATAGCAAGATAAACGAGGACAAGCCACTCTTTTGTTTTGACCTTAACCCTGCTAGGCAGCTTCTTAAAATATATGTCGATATATAAACTAGGTCAAACTCAACAATTTGTCTCACACCGTAACTTAAAAACAGGGCTTTTTAAATCTTCATGTCACTTAGCTCTTGGTTTCAAAAACTGAGAAGGCATATGGAAATACCTTGAGAATATGATGGGGGAGCTTATTGATGATTTTAGTCCAGCTCCAGAGGCGTTTGAATAGCTTAAGAGGGTTAAAGAGGTGAGCGACGTGCTGAGCTCTCAGAGTGCCGCGCCGAAACAGTTGTCGGGTGGCTTTGTCGGGTTGGGCGGGTGCCATGTACAGGCGTGTCGCACAATTGTACAGGCGCGTCGCGCATACGCTGACCGCCTGTGCAAAATCCCTTCCAGGCGCGTCGCGCAGTTTGTCAGGCACGTCGCGCGGTGAAAACTTCTGCAAACCTCTGCAATTTGACCCGGAACTTTCTTTGTTTGATGCCTAGGGTAACAAAAGGACCTTGCTCGATTTGAAAATGAAAATGCACTCTTCAATCTTACTCCCTTGACATAACAAAACTCCCAACGGTCATGTTTTTAAATGTAACATGAACTTTCGGTTGGGTTTTGCAAGGTAATCACAGTCTATTTGACCTTTTCAACAATCCCCCTTGGCGCATTTGTAACTTGGAATCACGAGCGATGCATGCATTGGAGATTTTCTATGTTTTAGACCATGTTAATCATGGATCGACCTGTTTATAACAAACAAAAATGGCTTGAAAGGTCAAACTCTGTTTTACTTATGCACATGGGTTTGAAGGGCGCTTCCTGCCAGTTTTGTTTCTTGGGTGACAACTTTAACACCGATTTTCAAACCTTGAATAATAACTTAATAACCTTCATGCCATCTCTGCCACTGTGTTTAAAAATGCTGGTGATATTTATTATGTAAAGTAACCCCACTTTAACACTGTCAAGAAAATACCTGAAAACTGCTTTGTTTCTGAAAGGATAGGTTTTGTATTATCAACATGCTTTTGACAGCCTCGGTCTTTACTTGCTCCTTCAACCTCTTTCTCAATGCAAGTGCCCAAATTTACTGACCCTATTTGGATCTGATCATGGCCTTCTGATTTAAGAAAGGCGCCTCTTTTCAAAATACTTCCCTGCTTGTAGGTGTATCATCTATGATATCTCTGTCTTTTTGAATAATGAAAAACTGTGTAATGACTTTTTCTTTCCTTCTTTGTATCTTTCCACTGCATATTTTGACCAATCAGTTTGTAACAACATTCAATGCCTTGGCCATCTGCTCATGAACGAAGGAGGCCCTTCACTTTGGCAAAGTATCTTAAGATTGTTTGATAAGCCTGCCTGACAAGGGTTTTTCTTGGATATGATGGTAAGCAAACAAACTTGAAAACATTAATACTTTTACCTCTGCCTGTGATCACTACTGTGCTTCAGAAAAACCCTAGTCAAGGTGTCACTGTCTCACTGTACTGCTCTTTGCTGAGGGGAACTAAAAAGTCACCATTTGCCTTGGTCAACTTGTGACAAATCATTTGAAGATGATCTCTGTAAGTATGGAGGTTAGCACCCTTTGAAAAACAACCACCCTTTCTTCTGCCTGTGTAATGACATGATTTGTCAATATTTCCTCAATTTGGTTTTGTTGAATAGCAAGCTGCTTATGATCAGAATTGTTTTCACTAATGATGTGTCTCTCTAAGATTTAACAATTCATATGATTTGAAAACTTCAAATGACTTCCTTTACAAGACCAAACTCTGTTTTCCCTTGAACTTGCATACTTCAGACTCTAGCCCTGTTATGATCATCACTTACACTCAGAAAACCTAGAGTCACTGTTTCACTGTTCAGTAAAGAGAAAAACTGGGCTTTTGCAATCCTTAAAGTCAATATTGGCCAGCGCCCTCTGCTTGTAGATGAAGGAGGCGCCCTAACCCTCTGCTTGTAAATGAAGGAGGTTCTTGGCCATGAAAAATTACCAGTTTGCTGTGACAGTGGTGTCTTTCTCTTACTGTGATTTTCATGCTGAAAGGAAGTTTCAAGGTCTTGATGAGTAACTCTCTGTCTTGCAGATATATCTCAGGCTCATTTTCACATTTGAGAAGCAGCTGTTCTTCTAAATGTAGATTCAAGAATTTTCTCCTGAGATGAAATTATATTTCCTGTCTTTGTAGAAACCATAAAACACTGTGAAACACCTAATAATCAGCTTGAGGCTGTGGTTTATGCAGTGATGAGACCTAGGGGTGTGTAAGTGGCGCGACTTAGGGCTGTGATCAACTTGATTTGCAGAATGGGAGGTCTGTCATGAATGTTCTGTGTCAGATGGAGGTTTTTGGCTTTTTGATGTTTGCCAAAGGTAAAATGCCTTAAAGCGCCACTTCCTAACTTAGGGGAGGCTTTTGAAACAGACTTGGATTTGCCTTTTAGAGTTGATGGGCAGACCAGTAGGGCTGAAGCTAGATAGGATGGTGATAATGAGTTTTGACTTTGACATGGGCGGACTGAAAAGTAGGAGGGCGAAAAAAAGTTTTTTATGAGGGTTTTCTAGATGACAAATTGACATATGGAAATCAGCTTCTAGAAAACTCAGCTATGGATCTAGTCATCACTAACATGTGAAACATACTGATGGCTAACAGTGGCTCCATTTGGGGAGGGCAGCTCCTCGTCAGGAGGTGTCCAGAATTCAGATCTTTGGCTTATGAAGACCATTGCCTTATCCATTGGCGCAAAATTTACCCTTCTTTTGATGTTATTTCTGAAAAGTGACAGCATAGTTAACATCAATGATACTTCTACCTACCCCACTATCTTTCCTAACATTTTTTCTTCTCTTTGGCGCATTTGAACTAGCAGCCTTTTGACAATGTATATTTTTCTTTTTTGCAAAATGAACCTATCTATTTCTACTCTTATATCTGCCGGGAGTTCAGATTAAACTGATGAACTCCTTCATTACTCTACCTATGCTAGATCGACTGTCAAGATTAAGCAGTTTGACAGGATTTTGTTCTCTAATCTAAGACATGAAATTCAAAATGATCAAATCAGGATTAGACAGTCTGATTTGTCATGCATTTGCGGCATAAAAGACAAGCTGCACACAAATGTTATTTTGCAATAAAGGGAAACTAGACAAGCGGGTTTAAGATGTACAATGTATTTTTCATCCCTCGCTTCTCTCTTTGGTTCTGTTTTAGGCATGTGGAACTAGAATCTCTCCCTAATCTAAGCTCTGTGATAAGTCAATCTTACACAATGTTGACTATCTTTGCACTCACTAACTTATCAGCAAATAAATTTAAACATGCTCAGCTATGATTAGGCTAGATAGCTGAACAAGACTTTGAAGCACTAGTAGCGGCATTTAGACTTGCTCGCTTTCTGAAAGACTATTTTTTTTTTTTTTGGAACATGGGGCTTTACCACTGCTTTTTAGAAACTGCCCTCTTTTTCTACTTTTATTGTTTTGGTATTTTCTGTTTTTTTCACTTTTTCTTTAAACAAACTACAAACGAAAAGGTGCTCACAAGGCTGAGCTTATTTTCTACTGCTGTCTTTCTACCTTAATCTAAACTGTACACAACATATATTTGGTGAACTCTTCTTTCCAATGCAACCAGTCAAGTAGATGATCACACGGGGGATTATGGTTTAGTTCTTTCATGATGCAGAAATAATGAAAAGGCCACTCCCACTTGGTTTGTTTCTGGACAGTAGTGCTTAAGCTTTTTCTCATTCTTGGCAGCAAATTGTTCATGATAAAACCCACTACTCTTTCAGACTTCTCAAGGAAAGCAACAAATGGATCTTGGAATAATACCTGATCTAGAGGTTTTGAGATATAGGATTCATTCAAGACTACTCTTTCAGACTTCTCAAGGAAAACAACAAATGGATCTTGGAATAATACTTGATCTAGAGGATTTGAGATATAGGATTCATTCAAGACTACTCTTTCTTCCACTTGGCTATATTTGGGACCCCCCTGGTAAAGCAACTCTTCTTCATGATCACTCGAACTGTCAGACTCATCATGTATTGCAGTGTAGTTTTCTTTCCAAGCTGATGTGTTTTGATAGGGCGGGCTGGAAACTGTGTGAAGGTCATCAGGTTGATGGGCAGGGATACACTTTGACAGTAAATTATATTGAAAGGATAGTGTGACAACTCTCATGTGTTTATCAACCTCTATTTCTTCATCTGCAATTTGTAACTCAATGGAACTGGGTAACTGCAAATCTGGAGTTAAGGAAGATTCTATGTCCAAAATGATTTCCTCAACCATTTCAGGCAAAGGATTCTCATTTACAATATGCTCAAGAATTTCACCATCTTCCTCAACCTCATCATCAAAGCTGAAAAATTGTTGATTTCCAATTATGTGAATGTTATATTTGACGGACTGAAGTGAAGTAGAGTCAAGAATCTGAGACTCTTCACTTACTTCTGAACTCTCAAGGCTCTCCTTATCAGTGTTATAGATGACCTGTAATGGTTGCTCACTTTTCTCAAGTTTATGAAACTGAGCTTCCTCCCGAAAATCAAAAACTGAATCTTCTGCAAAGTTAGCTTCTGTTTGGAAATCATATAAGTCAACATATTGATCAAAAAATTGAGAATCATTAACATAAGCAATGTCACCAGCCATGTACATTGGACTGCCAGATTTCTTTTCTTCAACTTGATTTACAAATCTATTTTCTGACTTATGATATGCAGGATTAACAGGAGAAAGATCAGAGAAGTTTTGGTTATTAGTTTCTGCATCTAGTAACGGAAAATGCATTTCTGATGGTTTGAGAGCTTCTTCCTTTTCCATTATCTGCTTGTTTATATCACTTTCATTGTATAAGATAAAAGAATCTAAATTGGAATGAGTGGAATAAATGGGAGTATTGTTTTCCATGACTGCTTGAGTTACCAGAGGTTGAGTTACTTCTAGTCCCAGGTTTTCCATGACTGTTTTAGGCATGAGGTTATGGGAGGTACCAGAATCTAACATGGCATTATGTAATATCTTGTCTCGTATGTTCAGGCTCACATAGGAAGGAGAAACAGATCCTTCTTGATATTGACCTTCTATTTTCGGGCCGGATAAGAGCTCGGGTTTGTTTTCAGTTAGATTTAAAGTATTTGCCTTGCTCCCTATGTCAAAAAATTTGAAAATTTGAGATCTATACCTATCTACAGTTATTAGCTCAGTAAGGGGTATGGTAATTTTTATTTCGGAAACTTCCCCTTCGAAACTACAAGGAGTTTGTAGTTTGGGCAGATTTGTTTCAGCTTTTTCGGACATGACCTTTTCTATGCTCTTAATTTGTTGATTCTGGTTTGAGACCTTGTTTGACACAGTCGCCTCGAGAGTCTTTGTGGAGGTACTAGGAGTATCCGAGCTAAGACTTGTTTGAATAACTTTATCTTTGTTTTGGTCAATTTTCTTAGCCATAATTTTGTTGCTATCCGTGGCTTTTTTAAGGATGGTGTCAGAGATTTTAGCAGTGTCAGGGCTACTCTTCTTGGAGTGGTCTTGGTTTTTTCTGCTTCTAAGGTTATACTGCCTATGAGCTTCTATAATGGCATTCTGAAAATCTATGGCAGGATCTTCGAGATCTTCATAGTCGGTTTCATCCTGACTTGGGGAGCATAACTCTTGCTCTTCTGCTGTGAGGTGAACCTTACTCTCGTTATCAGAACCTATGAGTTTCCAATGATTTTCATCAATGGGTGCAGTATCCTTATTCTCTTCATAAACATAATTCTCACTGAAGGATGGTCTGATCTGCTGATCATTTCCTCTTGGTTTATTTTGAGATTGATCTTTTCTAAAGCCTTGTTTCCGGTTTTGAGGATTTAGTTGGTTGTCCCTAGGAGGCACTTTTTCACTCATTTTTTCCCACTTCTTTGTCATGGATTTGATCAGGCCATCTATTCTAGGATCTAGGGAAGGAGATGAAGTGGAGACCTTATCTCTATATGGGACTTTTCCTTCTAATCTAGTCCTGGCTCTTTTTTTTGCTAAGTTGGCTTCTGTTTTTATGGCTATTTGTTGCATTTCCTCTAGGGTAGGGGGATCCTTGTCTCTCAGATGATATGTCATGTCTGGATCAAAACCCTCGGGGAATTTTGCCAAGATTAAACCGAGTGGGGGTTTGAAATGAGGTGGTAGGGAGTTATATACACTGTTGAACCTAGTACAGTAAGCTTGGACACTTTCCCCATTTTCCCGTTTTAGGTTGTTATATTCTGACAGGATTTGAATGGGGTTTCTTCGGATTTCCCACCTATTTCTGAAGACCTGATGTAGTTCTTGGATATCATGGATACTGTTTGGAGTTAAGCTTTTGAACCATGCTTTGGGTTCACCACCAAGACTTTGTGCGAATATTCTCATTCTGACAGTCTCGTCTTGTACCTCTAGGTATTCATAAGCATCAGTCATCCTACTTATATGTTGTTGAGGTGTAGTGGTGTCTTCTCCAGTAAAGTGTGGGATTTTGTCTTGATATTTATTTGGGAGAGGAGCCAAGGGCGGTGGCAACACCAAAGGTGCGTACCAGGCTGCCATGACTGGAGCTAATGGATGATGTACAAGATGAGGACTAGTAGGCTGAGATGAAGTGGTTTGAACAGTGGTGGTTTGACCAGGTGTGGCGGATGAACTTGGACTAGTGATCTGGTTTTGAGTAGATCTGGGATGGTAGGAGCCAAACTGATAGAGAAGCTGGAAGTCAGGAGGAGTGGTTGGTGAAGCTTCTCTACTAGGACTCTGTGGTGGGCCTAAGGGTTCAAGATCGTCAAATTTTATCTTACTATATGATTTGCTTTTGAAAAGAGTTTGTGATGACTCTAATTCAAAAGGTGAATCTGGTAAGATAGTGAGATTTTTAGGTACAGATCTTGTTTTACGGATGGATCTACCAGTAGCTAGATGATCAGTTTCGGAAGCTTGCCACAGAATCTTCTCTGGGTCATCTACTATGATGGGAGGGTTTGGGTCTGGATGGGATCTGGTGTTAATTCTTCGTGAAGCCAGATTTTGGGTATTGATGAAGGTTTTGGGTGATCTCTCTAAAGTTCTACTAAGGTGAAGGATGATAAAAAATAAAAAGGGATGGATTAGTGGATTTGCCAGGTGGAACTGGGTTGTTTTTATGAAGATAGCTATGGTCCACCACCAGTAACTAATCTAGGAATGTTTTCGACTTTCTGAGTTTTATGTGCAGCCTATGGTTTAAAGTATCCTAGACTTGTTTCAACACTTTGCTAGGGTGATGAGAACAAAAAGAGTTTACTCTAAATGGGTCTATGGACTGCTTGCTTGTTTATGGTATCTAAAGGACCAATGAGCCTATAAGAGTTTGCTAGACTATCATGTACTCAGTGTCCCACCATCTCCCGCTATTGTAGTGAGCAATGGGATAGGTCTATCAGATAGTAACCTAGAGTTTGGTAAAATAGTAAGGTCTACTAGAAGTTAGTGGAGTCGCCAGGTGGAATATCAGTTTGTTTTGAGATATACTTGTATGGTCCACCACCAATATTGTCAAAAACCAATCTAAGGGAGTTTTTTTGTGGTTTTTTTTGAGTTTTATGTGCAGCCTAGGATGTAAGAGTGTTATAAACCTGATTCATCACTTTGCTAAGATGGTGAAGCAGAGAGTTTACACTAAATGATTCTAAAGGCTGATGGTTTAAGTTAAAATTTGAAGGACTAAGGAGTCTACAAAAGTTTGCTAGACTATCATGAACTCAATATGTCCCACCGTGATAGCCATTATGTTAGGGTGCCGTGATTTGGCCGATTGGTGAGCCAAATGACGATGTAACATCAAACCAAGCTTTGGAGCCCAAGGACCTAGCCTTCCTGGACTCAGAGAGGGCTCTCTCTATATGTGAAAAAGATATCGGTGTGTTTGCTTATGGTGTTCTGATATTAGGCTAGTTATGAAGTGAGTTTTTTGATTTTTTGGTTTTTTAAGTTTGTGAGGGATAAAACTGATCAAAGATATAAAAAATGGATAACAAGAAGTCAGATCAATTGGGCTATGGGGTCAAACAGGTCAAGGAAGCTATGAGATGATGATGCAAGGCTGCTGTAGGGCCGATTTGATTCACGGTAGAAGGGATCTTTGGGCAAAATGGAGTAAATGAACATCAAGTTTGTGAAAGACAAGGGATTTCAAGTGTAACTAGTTTATAGCAGACATAAACATGTTATAGCAAGCCATTAATCATGCTAAATGTAACTATGAGCTAATTAATACATATAAATCAAACATTCCAGCCATGCATAGAAGTATAAGACCTTCTAACTTCGGGAAATGGCTATCAGACTTTGGGGAAAACACATAAGACGGACTAAAAACTCAAAATACTATGCCGGAACGCCTAAACACAGTCTCTAAGTTATTGGGTACTTTGACAAACAAGCTTTCATAGTTTTTAGGCAAAGGGCTAGATCGGGACTAGGCCTCCTTGGTTCAACAAGATGATAAACTAATGAGTCAAAGAGATAGTTTTATGGACAGAACTATGGAAAATCATAGGTAAGCAGGGCACACCATACATCCTACTCAACATACATAGAACTTGTAAATAAAACTAGCAACAATACCGTAAGTTACTAAAGAGCAGTTAAGAATTCTTTAGTATGACTAAGGAAGAAGAAAACATAAAGCTATGAAGATTCAGGAATTTTGAGGTGCCTCCATGGGCATATCTCAAACTTAATCTCTATTGATCTATAGCAGCAAGAAGCATGTATAATGAATGGAAACTAGAAGACAACAACAAAGCAAGAAACACTATACCATTCTACCATGTCATGGATTCCATCAACAATCCTTCATCATTCATCAAAAGCATCCAAGAGGCAGTCCAAAATCATAACACAAGTATGTTCTTCAAAGCTCATATGACCAATATATTGATTCTTCTCTCAAGTTCAGCCTCTTTTTTACAATGAAGCCTTGTGGAATAAATAGGCTCAAGTGAGGAAAACCTCATGGTGCAACTAGCTATCCCATTGGCCTAATCAAAATATCTAAACTTGTCATTGAGGCTTTGCAAAGCCCAAGGCACAAAATATCCCTTAAAATATCTAAAAAATGCTAAAAACGGAAATTATATTGACTTTACATCATTTCCCAAGTGTAAAAATAGCTAAACGCACATTTGGGAAAAACAGATTTTTGAGGTTCAAAAATTGCAAAAATACTTCAAATTTATATCAGAAAAAGGTCCCCTGACTTGCTGGAGACAAATGGCAGCCTTCCTGGTGTTGAAACAAGGCTCATGATAGCTCGTTGGAAAGCTTTCTGTGTCTAATTTCTGGCGCAACTGAAATCACCTCAATCTGATGCTCGGAAGTCCTCCAAATCTGTACCTATGTGTAAAAAGCCAGGAAATAGCAGACTGCTGATATGACGGGCAGAATGTGCAAAAAGCGAGCATTTTTCGCCAATTTGAGGGGGCGAATGATCTCCGAATGCTCTGAAAATCACTAGGGACCTGCTCATAGAATTATGGCATCAACTGGTATCATCCTTTTCCCTTGACAAATCCTCAAACTGAAATGGCGAAATTATGAGTTTTTGACCAAAAACCCAAAAAATGCCAAAAAAAAAAAAGTTTCCGAAATGGGCCCAAAATTGGCATGCATGACCCTCAGGGGTCCCTAGCAATATGCTCCGAAGCTGAGGCCAAAATATCAAGGGCTGATGTGGCTTTCTCCTCTTTCCGTGCCGGGCGCTTCCCCTTTGCTTTCTTCAATTTCTCTTGGGCTGCCTTTAGTTTGCGTCGGGCAAACTGATTCAACTTCTGAAAGTGATGTGTCCTCTTTCTTTGTAGCTCTAGATCTCTATTCGCCCTTTCGAGCTTCATATCCAAGTGTTTGTTGGCTCTTTCAAGCCATGCCTCTTTGTTTTCTTCAATTTCCTGCTCAAGGAGTGCAGTGAGAGGAAAGGCTTGGAGATGGGCTCGTTCTTCTTCTTTCTGCTTTTCCAAGGCTCTTTTAAGCCCTATGGTCCTAGGCCTCTTCTGCCTAGGTTTTTCTTCCTCTTCTTCCTCATCAAACTCACCAATGAGTTCTTCTATCCTTGCTTGCGCCTTAGCTGCCTCATTCTTATATTTGATCGCTCGTGCTTCATGAACAGCTGTGTGAACATTCTTCTGTTTGTTTTGAATCTCCAAGAAGTGGTTGAAGTTCCTTGCCCTTTGAAGATCCTCCTCTAAGGTCTCAATTTTCCCCTCTTTATGAATTAGGAGGTTTTCAAGAAGGCGGGCCTCATTATCACTGTCATCGCTTTGGATAGGGATGATAGCCAATTCACCTCCATGCTTTGTACTTTCTCCAACTTTGCTTTTTCCTTTAAAGGCCAATCTTGCGCTTTTCCTCCTTGGCATGCTAGTAGGTGTCCTTTTGGGCGATTTCCTCTTGCTAGGAGCAACCTTGGTCACTGTTAGAGTGGCAGCCTTAGACCTTTTCTTCCTTGCTGTGCTGAGCTTTGTTCTTTTGGGAGGAGGAGAAACAATTGATTTACCCTTGACATCTTTTTGAGACTGCTGTTCTCCTTGAGGCTGCTGGATGTTTTCTTCTTGCTGTTCACTTTGCTGCCCTTGTTTGCCAAAATCCAGCTGCTACTGTGCTTGGATTTCCTGCTCATTTTGTGGCTCAAGATGTGGCTCAATTTCCTGCCCATCCTGCTGTTCCTGTCCTCCAATATCAGGTTGTTGTTCTTCATTTTGTACCTGTTGTGCATCACCTTCTGTTTGCTGCTGACCTTCATCTTGTACCTGCTGCTGCTGTTCATCCCTTTCCTCCTGCTGCCTTGACTGTTCAGTGGTAATTTTGATCCTTCTAGGAGTAGGCCTGCTGGACAAAGGTATAGGGCGATGAACAGGCTGAGTGGGAGATACATGGACTGGAGGAACAGTAGAGAAATCCGGGTGGCTGATGAATATATCCCATGGAACCTCTTTCTTCTCTAGCTGGTGTAGGATGATAATCTTGATCAGCGAGTGATGAAAAAGAGAAGGTATTTGCAGAGGTGGGGCCTTCTTTTGGACTGTAGATGCCATCTTCTCGATGCTCTTGAATAAAAAGTAAGGAGGCTTCATATTTGAATCGTTTTGCAAATGGATCAATAAAGGATACAGGCGCAACTCGATCAAAACTCCTGTTGGTCATAGATATTTCCATTATGACTTTACAAGCGGGAGCATAGCTATCAAGAAGATACAAAAAGGGAAAATAGCAAAGAAAGCATCTTTATGCTCAAAGCTGAGGAAAGGCTTGTAATCTTCCAAGTCAAGATGGGTCTGCTTGAACCATTTTTTCATGATATGAATTCGTGGCCTCTGACACCGATCTTGGAGAGAACTTGAAATCAAGTGTCCGCTTTACCCAAATGTTTTTCTTTGAATCTCAGGGTGCACAAGTGTGTTAATGGCGAAAAACTTTTGACTTCTTCTATCTTCTGGCAGAAATCTAGGCAACTTACTTCATGGAAGTTGAAAAGGATGGATGGATGAGCATTAACCTCTTCTGTAGAGATTGGCTCATATCTTTTATGCGGACCACTCATGCTGTCTTTCCTTGGAGGCATTTTGACCTAAATATGCTTTGGAAGAAACAAATTGCCTCACTGTGTGTAAACTGCCCTTTTGGAGTCAAACCGTGTCAATGTACTACTTTGACAGAGAAACAAGGTAATTTGGATGATTGCAACAAGTTTTCTTACCATACAAAGACCCCTACTCCTTCAGAAAATGACCTTCTACCTTGAATGTATCTCTGTCAACATAATTTCTCAATAAGAGACCAAATAGTGGAATGAAGGACAGACTTGTATGAAGAAAAATGTATATAGTGTCAAAATTTCCTTGGTTGGTGATTTTCG
This sequence comes from Pinus albicaulis, assembly GCA_034641835.2. Taxonomy (NCBI): domain Eukaryota; kingdom Viridiplantae; phylum Streptophyta; class Pinopsida; order Pinales; family Pinaceae; genus Pinus; species Pinus albicaulis. The sequence goes on from CM076572.1 coordinate 240,065,029, forward strand.
GAGGTTAACAACACATCTGTATCTTTGCCTCAAGGTAGAAATTCCAATCATTAAGAACCTTCTCTTCCTAATGTGTCAATCACTCAGCAACTTACATATGGTGCAATCAATCTTTAGTATGAACAGACAGTCAATGTCAGAGTTTTATGTGCCCTGGTGACAAAGTTTTGGAAAATGTTTCAAAAAGTTCAACAAATCCTGCAGAGTCTTTCTCTTTGCAAAATAAACAAGACCTCTTAACAATGTAATACCTTTGGCTTTGTTAGAAAAATCCTTTGCTCTGTATGCACATCCACTTATCAAATAAGCTCGAGGAATAAACAACAGCCAAGCCAAAACACAGTGAAAACTGTCTCTTACTGTGAGAAAATAGGAGTTACTTTTGCCCTGTAGCTTTCACCCTATATACTGTTCTTTGTCAAAAACCCTTTTTTCTGATTATACTTCACTGTTCTCTATATGTATGTCACTCCATCAAACAACACTATACCACATACATGATCAACCTCCAGTGTGGTCATACATTCGATTTCACTATTATGGAACAAGGTGACAGGGTTTTTTTTTGAAGAATGCTTTATAAGTTCAACCAAGCCTGTAAGAGTTTATCTCTCTCTCACAAGCAAAATTCCTGTTTTAATATGGAAACCCTGCCCTTCGTAGAAAAACTTCTGTCCTATCTGAATATCAATTTTGTCAAAATAAGCTTGAAGAACAAAACAGTCAAGTGGAAAACTCAGGCACAAACTGCTCCTTCTGTGGTATATGGGGTTAACTTTTTCCCTTTGATGCTTTGAAGGTATGGAATCCCTGGTCCTTTGATTAATGAAGGTGAACCAAACTGCTCTTAGTTTCAACACCAATCCTTTCCTGTAGGTGCCTTAAATAATACATCCAGCATTTTACCACAGTTTTACACTTCGAAACACTACACAGCCAAAACACAGTTTTTCTGATGTAGTGACAGAGTTTGAAAGTTCTGTATGCTATGGTATGAGGAATTTGGAGAAGTTTCAACACACGGTTCTCTCTATAGGCACTTCTAGCAGTGTATTTATCATTCAAACACAGTTTCAACCCATGGACATTTTCACAGCAAAATCAGTTGATAAATATGGTGATGTAACAAGATAACCAAGGATAAGCCCTCTTTTGATTTGACCTTAACCCTGATAGGCAGCTTCTCAAAATATATGATGATAATCAGACTAGGTAAAACTCAGCAATTTTTTTCTAACCCTTACCCTCACACTATAGTTTGAAAACAGGGCTTTTAAAACCTTCATGTCACTTAGAAATTTTTTGAAACCGAGGGGAAAAGCATATAAGAATACCTTCAAACTTTGATGAAAATCCCGTGTGGAGAGTTGGAGTAGCTTGGCGTATGAACCAGAGGTGTTTAAGCCTGCGCGGCACTCTGCCGAGAAAGAACGTTGTGCAACAAACTATCCAGGCGGCCTGTCGGGTCGGGGTCGGGCACGGTGTACAGGCGCGTCGCGCACATGTACAGGCGCGTCGCGCACATGTACAGGCGCGTCGCGCATACGTTGACCGCCCTTTCAAATCTTCTGCTAGGCGCGTCGCGCAATGTTCCAGGCGCGTCGCGCGGCCACAAACAAACAAAAATTCTTTCAAATTGCTCAAAAATTGTTTTGATGCCTGGAGATTGCAGAGGCAAACTCAACTTCTTGCTTGGTGTATTGAAAACGAAAGCTTTGACCTTCGACCCCACTTCTTTAATATGTCAAACCCCCAACGGTCTTAAACCTTTTGAAATGTAAACTTGACATTCAGCTCCGTTTTTTTAACCTTTGTAATGTTGCCTTGGTGTATCTCTTGAAACTTTAAATCACGTTGACTTTATTTGAGAGGTGTTCCCTTTTTGAAATGATTTCGGCCACAGAATATTTATGCCCTTAAAAAATTTCAATAAAGTTTTCAACTCTTTTTCAAAGAAAGCAAACACAGTTTTTTTAAAAGGCCAGAACTCTGTCCATTTAGGCATATAGGTCTGAGGGGTGGTTCCTGTTGATTTTGTCCTTTTCGGTGACAATTAAACACCGAAATTCGAACTTTGGATAATACCTTGCCGATGATATTCATTATGTAAACCCACTTCAAAACTGTTTTGAAAAAATATGAAGACTGCTTTGTTGTTTGAAAAAGTAGGGTTTGTATTGTCACCCTGCTTTGACAATCTCTGTCTCCAACTTGTTCTTTCAACCTCTTTCTCAATGCAGGCGCCTACATTTTGCTGACATTATTTGGATTTAGTCATGGCTCTTTGATTTAAGAAAAGCGCCTCTTTTCAAAATACTTTATTGCTTATATCATTTATGTATATCTCAGTCTTTTTGAATAACGAGAAAGCTGTATTTGTTTCATAGTTGCATCCATTCATACTATCTTTCTCTATTTACTTGAAAGGAACTCTTTTAGACTTCTTGGAATATGACAGTGAAGTGTTGTTTGGCCCCTTCTCCTAAGGAAACTTCCCCTTGTTGTAACAATGGCATGCATATTCAAGTTGTCTCCTGTCCACTATGATGTATATTTTGAAAGACATTTCCCTATGGGTAGGAAAATCAATACCTTTTGAAACATAAACACCATCTGTTTCCTGTGTAATGAATTTTTTTTTCCTTCTTTGTCTCTTTCTACTGCATCTTTGACCAATCAGTCCTTAAAAACAGTCAATGCCTTGGCCATCTGCTCATGAATGAAGGAGGCTCTTCACTTGGCAAAGTATCTGAAGATTGTTTGATAAGCCTGCCTGACAAGGGTTTTTCTTGGATATGATGGTAAGCAAACAAACTTGAAAAATTTAATACTTTTACCTCTGCCTGCAATCACTTCTGTGCTTCAGAAAAACCCTAGTCAAGGTGTCACTGTCTCACTGTACTGCTCTTTGCTGAGGGGAACTGAAATGTCACTATTTTCCTTGGTCAACTTATGACAAATTATTTGAAAGATAATCTCTGTGAGTAGGGAGGTTAGCACCCTTTGAAAAACAACCACCTTTTCTTCTGCCTGTGTAATGACATGATTTGTCAACATTTCCTCAATTTTGGTCTTGTTGAAACAACAGGCTATTTATGATTAGAATTGTTTTCACTAATGATGTGTCTCTCCAAGGTTTTATCAATTCACATGATTTGAAAACTTCACATGACTTCCTTTACAAGACCAAACTCTGTTTTCCCTTGAAATTGCATACTTCAGACTCTAGCCCTGTTATGATCATCACTTACACTCATAAAACCTAGAGTCATTGTTTCATTGTTCAGTAAAAGAAAACCTGGGCTTTTTCAATCCTTAAAGTCAATATTGGCCAGCGCCCTCTGCTTGTGGATGAAGGAGGTGCCCTAACCCTCTTCTTGTAAATGAAGGAGGTTCTTGGTCATGAAAAATTACCAGTTTGCTGTGACAGTGGTGTCTTTCTCTTACTGTGATTTTCATGCTAAAAGGAAGCTGCAAGGTCTTGATGAGTAACTCTCTGTCTTGCAGATATATCTTAGGCTCATGTTTACATTGAGAAGCAGCTGTTCTTCTGAATGTAGATTCAAGAATTTTCTCCTGAGATGAAGTTATATTTCCTGTCTTTGTAGAATCCATACAACACTGTGAAACACCTAATAATCAGCTTGAGACTGTGGTTTATGCAGTGCTGAGACCTAGGGGTGTGTAAGTGGTGCGACTTAGAGCTGTGATCAACTTGATTTTCAGAGTGGGAGGCCTGTCATGATTGGTCTATAGCAGATGGAGGTTTTTTGGCCTTTTGATGGTTGCCAAGGGTGAAATGCCTTAAAGCGCCACTTCCTAACTTAGGGGAGGCTTTTGAAACAGACTTGGATTTTCCTTTTAGAGCTGATGGACAGACCAGTAGGGCTGAAGCTAGATAGGATAGTGATAATGAGTTTTGACTTTGACATGGGCAGGCTGAAAAGTAGGAGGGCAAAAAAAGTTTTATGAGGGTTTTCTAGATGATAAATATGACATATGGAATTTAGCTTCTAGAAAACTTAGCTATGGATCTAGTCATCACAAACAAGTGAAAAATACTGATGACTAACAGAAGCTACGATGAAGACCTTGTGGGACAAGCTAGGGACTTTTACCAATCTAAGTCTCTGGTGAATAAATTGTTCGTGCGGAAAAAGCTGTATAACCTGAGGATGAAGGATGGAGACTCAGTGAAAGAGCATCTGAACTCCTTCAATACTATGGTAAGTCAGTTGTCATCTGTTGATATTAAAATCTCAGATGAAGATAAGTGCATCAACTTGTTTTTTCTCTACCAGATTCATCGGACAGTCTGGTTATTGCAATAGGTAGCAATACAACTACGTTGAATTTTGATGACATTGTCTCAGCCTTGCTGTCGGAGGAAATGAGATGGATAAATATGGAGGGTCAGAATGGAGATGCCTTATCTGTACGAGGAAGGTCCCAGAACAGAAACAAGAATAAGGTTTCGAGTGGGAGATCTAAATCTAGAGGGAGATCTAAATCTCCTGGAAAGTTTGTAAAGGTGTGCTGGAAATGCGGAAAGGAAGGGCACTACAAAAAGAAATGCAGATCTAAAGCTCCTGAGAAAGGAAAGGGATCTGATGAAGGTCCTTCTGCAGAAGCAAAAACTACCTCAGATGAAGGTGGGGATGTGTATTTGGCTTCTTCTTCAAATACACATGTAGATCATGAGTCATGGTTGATTGACTCAGGTGCATCCTTTCACTTCACTCCCCATAGGGAGTGGTTCTACAAGTATGAGAAATATGATGGTGGTGATGTCTTCCTAGGGATGATAGGAAGGCCAGAATCGTCGGATGTGGAAAGGTCAAGTTGAAGCTACAAGGTGGAAGGATTAGAACACTTCCTGGTGTTCTGCATATTCCTACATTGGCCAGAAATCTGATTTCTGTAAGCAAGATGGATGATGCAGGTGTAAAAACAGTGTTCGAGAAAGATGCATGCAAGATGGTTCGGGGAGCACTGGTATTAATGCGGGGAGTTCAGAATGGAACTCTGTACAACCTACAAGGTAGCACTGTTAGTGATGGGTGTAACAGTTCTGTGGTTCCTGAAAGTGGGACGGAAAGTCTAGCTGTCTCTGGAGAAAAGACCATGCTATGGCATCAAAGGCTTGGACATATTAGAGAGAAGGGCCTTCAGATACTGCATAGAGATGGTATGGTAGAAGGTATGTCTAATTTTTCTTTGGATTTCGATTTCTGTGAACATTGTGTATATGGGAAGCAGAATCGGGTGAGTTTTCCTTCTGGTGCTAAGAGGGCAAACAAGATATTAGAACTTGTGCACGGTGATGTGTTTGGGCCTGTGTCAGTTCCATCACTGGGAAAGTCTGTGTACTATGTTTCATTCATAGATGACTTCTCAAGGAATACATGGATATATTTCTTGAGGAAGAAATCTAAAGTCTTTGAAAAATTTAAAGAATTTAAGGCTCTGGTGGAAAACCAGACAGAGAAGAAGATAAAGGCGTTGAGGATAGATAATGGTGGGGAGTTCTGCAAGAAGGAATTTGAAGAGTTCTGTAAGAAGTGTGGTATAGCACGGCAGAAGACTACTCCATACACACCTCAGCAAAACGGAGTTGCAGAAAGAATGAACAGAACACTGATGGAAAAGGAAAGAAGCATGCTCAGTGGTACCAAGTTAGAACAAGAATTCTGGGCAGAGGCAGTGGCGACTGCATGTTACTTAGTTAATAGATCACCTTCATCGGCGTTGGAGGATAAGACTCCACATGAGGTATGGACTGGTAAGAAACCCTCTCTTTCACATCTAAGGGTATTTGGATGTGATGCATATGTACATGTTCCAAAGGAGAAAAGGACCAGGTTGGATAATAAATCTGAAAGGTGCATCTTTATTGGGTATAAGGATGGTTTAAAGGGTTACAAGCTTTGGAACCCAGAAACAAGGAAGGTTGTGTACAGCCAAGATGTGGTGTTTAGAGAAGTGAAATATGTTGTTAAACATGAAGTCCTACCAAAGGAACCTGAGAAGATAGAGTTTGAGCTAAAGGAGGATGAATCAGACTCTACAACAGAAGAAGACTCAGAAGATGAAGAGCCATAAACTCCAGCTTTGAGAAGATCAGTTCGGGAAAGAAGGAAACCAGAAAGGTATAGTCCATCTGCTTTCTGTTCAGGTTTTGCCTTAACTATAACTGATGATGAACCCATAAATTTCAGGGAGGCAGTAGATTCAGAGGATGGAAAACTATGGAAGGAGGCCATGGTTGATGAAATGGCATCCTTGCACAAAAACGATGCATGGGATCTGGTGGAGTTACCGGCTGGAAGGAAGCCCATTGGGAGCAAATGGGTGTTTAAAAAGAAGATGAATGTAGAAGGCAAGGTGGAGAAATACGAAGCTCGGTTGGTAGCAAAAGGTTATTCCCAGGTGCCGGGAATTGATTTTGGTGATATTTTTTCTCTTGTTGCCAAGGTTACTTCTATTAGATTACTTCTATCTGTTGCTGCTACATTTGATTTTGAGATAGAACAGATGGATGTGAAGACAACATTTCTTCACGGGGATCTAGAAGAGGAGATATACATGAAGCAACCTGAAGGCTTTATGGTGAAGGGTAAGAAAGAACTAGTATGCAAGTTGAAGAAGTCTCTGTATGGGTTAAAACAGTCACCAAGGATGTGGTATCAGAAATTTGATACCTACATACGGGGACTTGGCTTCACTAGAAGCAAGGAGGATCACTGTGTTTATTTTAAATTAATTGGTGACCGTGTTATTTATTTGGTATTGTATGTGGATGATATGTTGCTGACTGGAAATGACAAAGAAATTATCCAAGATTTGAAGACCCAACTGTTCTCCAAATTCGACATGAAGGATCTTGGTGCTGCAAACTATATTTTGGGCATGGAAATTAAGAGAGATCGACCAAAGAGGAAGCTCTGTTTAAACCAAAGGAAGTATGTCGAGACTATATTGAAGAGGTTCAATACGTAGGATAGTAAACCGGTGAGTGTTCCTATTCCTGTAGGTGCAAAGCTGTCTGCTGAATAGTGTCCCAAGACACAAGAAGAAGAGGAGGATATGTCCCGTGTTCCATATGCAAGTGCAGTGGGTAGCCTGATGTATGCAATGGTCTGTACTAGACCAGACATTGCACATGCAGTGGGAGTATTGAGCAGGTTTATGTCAAACCCGGGGAAGGAGCATTGGACAACAGTGAAGCGGGTTTTCAGATATTTACGTGGCACTAGTGATTATGGCTTGTGCTACCAGGGAAGACCAGGATTGGAAAGAATGTTGGACATTCATGGTTTTGTTGATGCGGACTGGGCTGGAGATCTGGACCAAAGAAGATCTACAAGTGGGTATGTGTTTAGCCTATTTGGAGGTGCAGTCGGTTGGATGAGTAAAAGACAGTCTGTAGTGGCTCTTTCAACTACAGAGGCAGAATACATAGCAGCCACTCATGCAAGCAAGGAAGCAGTTTGGTTGCAGAGATTGTGTTCAAGTATGGAGTTGGTACAACAAGCTATAAGGATAGACTGTGATAGCCAAAGTGCAATTTTCTTGGCTAAGAACCCTGCTTATCATTCAAAGACAAAGCACATTGATGTTCAATATCACTTTGTTAGAGATATAGTTGAGGCTAAAAGGGTGTTGCTGGTAAAGGTGGACACTTTGAAGAATGTTGCAGATGCATTGACGAAGTCTGTGAGCACTCAGAAGTTCTCTTGGTGTAGAGAAGCAATGGGTGTTGAAGAATTGGCCCAATGACTAAGCCCTCCTGTGGCCCAAGTGGTATTTTTTAGATTCAGTCAAGGGAACTATGGTTATGTTCTAATCTGGGGTTAATGGATTGGGGTTTATGTATGCTTCGGCATGTATATATATATGTGTGTTGTAACACTAAAAGGAAGATAATGAAATATCAAGCTGGTCATCCCGATTTGGGATCTAGGGGAAAATCTCTATGTTTATCTGTTTTATGTTTTATGCTCTCGCTATTATTTATTTTCTGTTATAAGATTTGTGTGTAGATAATTTCTGTTCAGGGTTAAAACCTACGGATAGAGAGAGGTACAAAATCAGACACAGAAAATCTACTCCCTATCATCCACAAGCAAATGGTCAAGTGGAATCTACCAATCAAGTCATTGAAGGGATCCTAACAAAGACTGTCAATTTACATAGAAAAGATTGGGTAGACAGGCTTCCTGAAGCTTTGTGGGCCTATAGAACTACATGGAAAAGCACAACAGGCCATACTCCTTATGAACTTGTTTATGGAAAAAAAGTTTTGTTTCCCATAGAGTTTCAAATTCAAACTTTTAAAATGGCAGTTCAGCTAGGACTTGATCTAACAGAGGCACAAAAGCATAGATTGGAGCAGATTAATGAATTAGATGAGATCAGACAAGATGTAGTTCAGAAAACAAGTATAGTCTAATAGCAAAGGACTAGATGGCATGATAAGTACATCAAGAAAAATAAGTTCAAAGAAGGTGACTGGGTCCTCTTGTTTGATTCAAAGTTCAAGGATTTTCAAGGTAAATTTCAAACACATTGGCTTGGGCCATATGAAATTATAAGATTTTTTGACAATGGAGTAATAAAAATCAGGACAATAGATGAAGAGAACGTCACTTTTCTTGTAAATGGTCATAGATTGGAGCTGTATCATAAGCCACTTTCAAGAGAAGAATTTTTCAAGAGATTCCAGGAAAACAGTGATGTGAAGTTAATGAAGAAGAATTTTTCTTCATCAACTTATTTGAATTTTCTTAATTCAAAAGCATAATAATAATAATAATAAAAATAAAGTATAAACATGAAAACTAATCACTGATTAGCATGTTTATACAGAAAAGATAAAGTGAAAATCAGAATACTTTTGACACTTTAGCTTTTCAAATTTGTTTTTTTTTCTACAAGCAGTCATTACAAAATCATAAGTTTCACTCCATCATGTCTCACTTCATTCATATTTCATTCGTTCCATTCATTCATATTTCATTCATTCCATTCATCCATACTTCATTCACTCCATTCCATGTTCCATTTCATTTCCATCTAAGATTTCTAAATTTGATCTCTTTCTGCAGATTGAGTGTTACAAATCATGAGTTGCAGACCACTTTTTATGTTTCATTCCATTTCGTAATTGTGATTCATTTCATTCCATTACATATCACTTCGCTCCTGATCCATTTCACTATATTTCATGATCCATTTCATACAACATTCCATTCTATGTTTCAAAGTTCCTACAGGTACATTCTACAGCCAGTCAGACATTCTGTAGCCAGCTAGACATTCTGCAGCCAAATATCCAGAAGGAAACTATCCAGTAATCACCTGATCAGTAGAAAATTGATCCTGCACACCTATGACAACAAGAAAAATTAAAGGGATTATAAAGAGTGAAGAATCAATTATTTTCAAAGGAGGACAAAGCATATCAAAACCACAAAAAAATTAAAGGAAAGGCAAAGGTAAAGTTGTAAAATTAGTATGATGACACATTATGAAAGTTTTAGTATAGTTAAGTCATGTATGATTCAAAAAGTTATTTTGATTAGTTGTGTTGATCATGCCTATAAAACCTATCATAAAAACTTTGGACAAAATCCCTTCCATTCTGCCATTTCAAATCATCATTTAAAACTTAACGGTTAAGTACTGAAGTGACCTATTCGTTCACGTCACTAGCCCGAAGTACTTAGTGATGATTTTGAAATTTATACGAGAATTTTCCGCGGTCTTTTCTTCCATGATGGCTCTCAAACTCATTAATTCGTGTGAATTACCCTCACCATATTTCATTCATTCCGTAACCACTTCATGTCATCTTCCCGTAGCTAACTCCTGTTGCATAAACAGAGAAGGCGACTTTGGCGTAAAAACAACTCTCTAACAGCCATTTTCACCGTGGATAGAAGAGAAGTAAATTGAAGGTTGAGAAAGGAAGCCATGGGTCTCATTGTCAGGTCCGAACCAGTCGGAACCAAATACTTAGAGGGTTACCCACAGATTAGAGAAATGCTTTAGCAGGCTGGGTGGTTACAGTTTTTGGAAAAATTCAATGGTTTCCATAAAGAGGTAACTAAGACATTTTCATGGTCCTTCAATGGAGCAGAAGTTGAATTAGGAGATGTCAAGTTCACTATTATAGAATCCTTCATTGCATAGGTAGCAGAATTACCAAGGCAAGGTGAACGATGGTTCAAAAATAGGTAATTTCATAATGAGGCATGGAGGCAAATTCTTAAAACACCAGGTATGGATGTTTCAATTTTTAAGAAGGGTATTCCTAGCTCAGCACTGAAGAATAAATGGTGGAATATGCTGCTCATTTTGCAAAAGTTTATAACTTGTGAGGGAAGGTTTGGTACCCTCTATGTTTATCATATTCGGTTAATGATGCATTTCTTAGATGAAGAAATCAATTTACCATTTTTCCTACTTCATAGTCTAAAGAGAATGGCCTCTAATGTACAAAAGAGGGTTCAATTCCTGGAAACCACTTTGTACCACCACAGCCTAGTTAAAATCCTAATTGAAAATCATTTGAGAAAAGTGGGAGACAATTGGGATGAGTTTCTAGTGAGGAATCACTTTGAAGAACCCAAGGAACTTCCATATGAAGGCAAGCCTACAAGAAGAAGCAGGAGAAGGAAAATTTCCGAAGCTGTTGAAACTAAAACGGGTAAGTCTATACAAGAGGACAGTGAAGAGATAATTTCTAAGAAATTGAATGAAATTAGGAAACAACTTAAAAAGGAGAAGATGATAAGAAGGTATGCCAAGGAGAGAGGTGAAAAACCATCTCAACCAAGATGAAGCCATAGACTTAGAGGTATATTGAAGAAAACGAGGATTAGACAAACGAGAATCATAAACATTGAGGATGAAGAGACACCAACTGCTAGATCACCTGAGTACCAATATTAAGAGGATCTTGATGAAGGAGCTCCGGAGATAGACCCAGCACAACAACAAATTTATAATTATGTTGAGACATTAGAGAAGAGAGCCTCAGAAAGTAGAGACAGAACTCCTAGCCCACCAAAATCTGTAATTGATGTACTAAAAAGAGACAAATATGAGTTAGAAGTACTCAATAGGCATATCAAGAATGAGAATGAAATTTTAAGGGAGCAGGTTAAACTGAAAAGTGATATGAATACAACTCTCTCTCTGCAAATGGAAAAGTTGTACAAGGCTAGTAAGAATTGAAGAAGAAAAACAAAAAGTTGAGCAGGGCACTTATAAATTTGAGATTCAAGTTGGTCATAAGGAAGCCTAGGAGGCCATTGACTACAAGGCAAAGCAGAAGAAGGATCCTAGATGTTCTAGCATAAGTCTTAGAATATATGAGTTGATTTCATGAGGACATGAAAAAACTTTGCAGTGGGGTTATGTTGAGCCCCAAAGATGTCCTTTTCTTTCACCACATTTCACTTCATTTCCTTTATTCCTTATCAATTACAGGCTTAAATGATCAATAGGATTAATTAAAGTTGCTTTAAGAATGTATATAATGACTAACTTGCTACACTTTTATGGTTTTGTTGTTGTAGTAACTTTTGACTAGACTTAGCTACAGAATGCAGCCATTCTGTAGCTAGTTGCTGATTCCGCAGCTGTCTTCATGTTCTCACAGGTTCCAGGTGTCACCTCAAAGAAAAACGCATATGGGTGAATTCTAGACTTCATCCACATCATTCCTTGCTCCCTGCGAAGTCTGAGCAGAATTCTACAGGTGGTTATGCACGTGGGAAACCAAAACTAAGAGATATACTTCTAATAGGACAAGGACTGTAAAAATGTCTTTAATCATAGTACGAGACCTCCACCAGAGTTCTAATTTGATTTTAGTTTGGAAAGACATTTATTCCTATTTTATCTCAAGGGAAATTATGTAATTTTCTTATAAGAATGACTCGGGAGACCGAGAAATAGCTAGCTAGATTGATGTTTTGTTGCTAGATCTCAAAAGACCGTAATACTCTGTTTTTGAAATACTTTTCCTTTAATGAAAGAAGCACAGCTTTATTGCAAGATCTGAGGCAATCTTGAGGAGATTTGTATGCTAATCCGGTGGTAGAGGGCCCCTACTGCCCGAGAAGCTTTGTGCACATTGTTTAGATAAGTAACTTTAGCCTTGTTGCATTCCTAGTTTAAGCAATTTTCTGAACTTTGTGTTTTATACTCACTTGCATTGGATGCTACAGTCTAGTCTTGTTCTCACGAATTATTCCAAAATATCACTAATATTGAATGAGATATAACTGTAGTATTTTAAGAATTAGTTGCCTTTTTCTGAACTTTACGTTTTTGTGCTCAATTACATCAATTGTTACAGCTAGACTTGTTCTTCCGAATTGTTCCAAAATATCCCTAATACTGAACGAGATAGGGCTGTAATAATTTAGAGATTAGTTACATTATAAGTGTAGTTGTAATACTCCAGAGATTAATGGTGCGCTAGTTCAGTTTCTGTTCACTGTATTTCAAGTTAGACTAATGGCACTCTAGTTCAGTTTCTGTTCACTGTATTTCAAGTTAGACTAATGGCACTCTAGTTCAGTTTCTGTTCACTGTATTTCAAGTTAGGATAATGGCATTCTAGTACAGTTGTGGTCACTGTATTTCAAGTTTGAATGATTGCATTTTAGTTCAGCTTTATCTATTGTATTTTTAGTTTTATTAGTTAGTTGTATGCTAGTTTTGTTCCATTAGACTTCAAGGCCTTCATTATTTACAAACTACTCTTGTTATTAATATCTTCCAACACATCATCATATGGACAGGAATTAGTGATATCAGTTCAAGGCCTTGACTGTTCTGAAATCTCTTATAATTGTACAAATAGCCTTTTTCCCAAAACTATTCCAAAAGACTTCTAACTTCCGAATAAGGCTTAGTAGTGACAATTTAAGTTGCAGAATGGATTAATTTCAGTGTCATAGGTTAATTTAGAGTAGAGTTCCTCACTGTGTTGCAGAATATCTTTTCCAAATATGTTCCAACAAATTTCTAGCCATGGATAATATTTTCTCTATGATCTTGTAGGTGGTTGTTTACTTAGAAGAACCTCATGGCACTAACTTATTCTTTTCTCAAGCTATTCCAACATATTTTTGATGAATGAATTGGACTGAGTTCATGTTGTGAGTTATTTTCTTGTCAAAGTTTTGCATTTTCTAAGTGCCATACATAGTTTAGAATAGGTTTTGCTCTGTTTTAGTGTGACCAACAACTTCTCTTTTCCAAAACTTAGTTCTTTTCCTCTTAGAATAAAAACACAAAACAAAAAACATTGGAAAAACACTAAACACAACGTAGTGAGAAAAAAATACCTAGGCACATATAGTGCACTTCACTTCAACAGTTTACTAGCCCTTTTCGACAATTTATGACCTCAATTTAGGACACTAAGTTGAGCAGACAAGCGGAATACATGGCAGTAAGTCAAGCTACATGTGAGGCTTCTGGATGAGAAAGATCCTAGTTGGTTTGTTTGGTTCTCATTTAGATCCTACAGTGATTCACTGTGATAATCAGAGTTGCATTAAACTCTCGATTAATACTATGTTTCATGATAGATCTAAGCATATAGATATCTGGTATCATCATATCAGAGATTGTGTGTAGTGGAAGATCATGTTGCTTCAGTACATTCCTACGGAGGATCAGGATGCTGATATTCTAACGAGGGCGCTCACTAGGAGAAAATTTGAATACCATAGAGACAGGTTCAGGGTAAAGGATAATCCCTTTCTTGTTGAGAGGGAGTGTTGAGATTCAACAAGATGATGATCCTAGTGAAAATTAAGCACCTACACTAGGATGGAGCCTCAGGCTATTTTTGGGTGTAAGTCTGTTTTAGAACGGATGAGCAAATTCTATTTATAGCAGAAGTCTATTTATAGATGTTGAGAAAATTCTATTTATATTTGATGTTATATTTTTAGATGTATGTGTGAAGTCTATTTATAGATCACATGTCTATTTATAGATGCATGTCGACTGTTATTATCCCTTAATAATAGTTGGACAATAAATATTAATATATTCTCATGGAGCAGTTGAAATCAGTTAACTGAAGTGGAAAACTAGTTATTTGAAGGAATTTCGAGTTCTAAGGTTGGTTGGTGGGACATGCAAGTGGAATTAGTTTTAACTGAGTGATTCGAAGCTGTAACAGAGTTGGATGTGTAGTTATGTGAGTTGTAAAGTAGTTTAACTCAGTTAAGTGAGTTAAACTCAGTTAAGTGAGTTAAACTCAGTTGTGCTAGTTGTAACTGAAGATACACTAGTGAGAGATCAGTGAATTAAATATTAAATTAATTCACATGGAGTGATCTCACATGCAGCTAATGATTTACTAATGTTAACTACATGCATGTCAGATCCAGTGGAGACCCAGTTGAGAGATAGGTGAAAGGGACAGTTGACGATCAATTGTACTATATTGGATTGCACTCTTGCAAGCCAAACACACATTGGATATGCTCATGAGGATTGAGTAATCAAGGAGGGTATGATTGCATCGAATTGGTCTTTGTAATCAACTTGGATTGCGCAGTCGAGGTAGGCTATTGTGAGGCAAAAATTTGGCTAAGGAATTTGTCAATTTTTGTAAGACAGTGTGAGACGATTGTATATTGTACTGAGAGCTCTTGGATTAGAGTTTTGTATGAGATTGTTTCATGATCCATGATATATACATAATATATGATAGTGGGGTTTTTATATTTATGCTTTCTCAGTAAACATATGTGTTATGTATGAATGATCTTTCTTCATGTGTTTGGGATTGGCGATCATGTTTTAAATTTCCATTTTTTTTTTTGTAGAATCGATTCTGTATTTAACAGTGGGATATAATTGTTAGATCAGGAGAATCCAGGAAATACATAATTGTATTAAAACTTCTACATGGTTCATGAGTTGTGCAAGTTGTAAATCAGTTTAACTCAGTTGTGCTAGTCGTAACTGCAGATACACTAGTGAGAGATCAATTGAATTAAATATTAATTAATTCACATGTAGTGATATAACATGCAACTGATTTTTTTACTATTATTAACTGCATGCATGTCAAATCCAGTGGAGACCTAGTTGAGTTCTAGGTGAAAGGGAACAGTTGTGACATTATTCGGTTGCAAACATGTGACCACACACACATTGGATCTGCCTATGAGTATTGCACAGTCAAGACAGGAAAGTAATCCATCATTCAGGGTTCTTTACCATCAGGGATTGCGCAGTGGAGGTAGGCTATCTGGAGACAGTAAATTAGATAAGGAACTTGCCAATTTTTGTATGATAGTGTGAGACAATTAGTTCATGTACTGAGAGCTCTTGGATTGGAGATTTGTATGCAATTGTTTCATGATCCATGATATAATATACAATAGAAGATAGTGGGGTTTTTATCTATAAGCTTTCCCCAGGAAATTATCTGTGTTGTGTGTGATTGATCTTTCTTCATGATATTGTAATTAGCGATTGTGTTTTTAATTTCGCAAAGATTTGTAGAAGTGATTCTGTAGTTAATAGTAGCACATTGTTAGATCAGGAGAATCCATGACATACATGTATTTTGTATAATTACTACATGGTATCAGAGCACATGAAATTGCAGAAGTGAAGCAGGAGTTGAGTTTGTTGGTGGAAAGAATTCAAATTTGTAGAAAGACTTTATTGGTGCTATAGTTGATTCAATATTGAAATGGCTTTCAATGGCTTGAGGTTAGAGTATGCACTCGAGGGAAAATAAAACTAAATTTATTGGAAGGATAGGATGGAGGCAGTACTCGAAGTCAATGACTTGAAGGAATTCATTGACAAAGATGTGCCTGAGCCAGATGTTGTAGATGTTGTAAATCTTGATGCATGGCAAAAGAAAGTAGCAAGGGTGAGGAGGATCCTGTTGCAGGGAGTACGAGACCATCTTGTCTCAAGCCTCCATGGTAAAGCCACACCATATGCTATGTGTAAGGCTTTGACGGATCTATTCCAAAGCAGCAACGACCATAGTAAATTGGCGCTCAAAGATAAACTCAGGAAGATCAAGATGGAAATGAACGACACTATTCCAGTATACTTAACAAAGTTTGTCCAATGTTGGTATGAAATTGGGAGTGTAGGAATAACTGTTGCTGATGATGATTTGGTGATATTGGCTCTCTTGGGACTTCCTAAGAGTTGGCAAAATCATGAATATTCAGTCAACGAACGAGGATTTCAGGCGGAACACCAGAGATGGCTCTTCATCAAAGCATGATGATAAAGAGGATTGTGCTTTGGTTGCCAAGGTGAAGAAGGGGAAGGGGAACAAATTCCATAATTTGAGGCCGGTGAAGACGAAAAGGAGCACAACATGTCCAAAGTGAAGTGTTTTCACTGTCACGAGCATGGACATATTGGCACAAACTATCGACAAAAGAATAAGAACAAGAAGGTTGTTGGAGTTGTAGCTGGTGAGGTCCTTGCCTCACAATTTGAGCTTGACTTCTCATTGATCACATGCATGGTGTCAAGTGAATTGGGATCGGGGTGGTACTTGGATGGTGGTGCATCTTTCCACATGACGAGATACAAAGAAATTTTCAGTATCTTGGAGGAGAAGGACCTCCAGATGCATTTCAAAATGGGTGATGACAAAAGGTATAGTTCTATCGGGATTACTACTGTTGCTTTCCAAAGGAAGTCAAGTAAACCCTTCTTTTTAAAATATGTATTGCATGTACCAGGCTTAACGAGAAATTTAGTTTTAGTTGTAATGTTGGAAGATAAAGGCCATTATGTGGTATTTAGTGAAGGTAAAGTCTTCCTTCGGCGAAGAAGATTGGGATTAGTGCGAAGAATCTCTATAGAATTGATGTAGATGTGATTTCTATAGAGCTTCCAACCATGGGGAAGTGTGAGAAAGCCATGCAATTGACCCTTGAGAGGGAGCTGGATTTGCATGTAGGTAAGAGTGAACCTCAAGATGTGGAGCAGCCACATGCGGAGGATCATGGAGTGGGAGCAACCACTCATGTAGAAAATTTTTGAGCCAGATGTGCAGAGGGAGTGCATGCAGCTATACTACTAGGTGAGAGGTGGGGCGACATGCATGAATAATCCCAAGAAGATATTTTGGTTAGGATTCATTGAGATGGTGTGGATCTCATGATTCGAACCTGGCTACGAGGAGCCAATAGAGCAACAGTAACAGGATCAGTTGGATTGATGCAGTCATATGTCATGAAGACGTGAAATCAAAGTGACAGTGTCAGATACTGGAGCACAGATCAGAGTTGGCAGCAAGTGCAAAGTGCATGGATGTAGGTGTCAGACGTGCAATGGTTCCTAAAGACATGTGCAGTAGCTAAGCAGCAGTCAAAATACTTTGATGACAGATGCAATATACTGATTCAGTTATTTGGAGGCTATTCAATTTTAGAAGTGTTGCATGTGCGAGAAAAACTAGAGAAGTGTTGCATGAAAAGGTTGCATGGCGCATGCATGGAGTTGCATGTCACATGCATGGAGTTGCATGTCACATGCAAGGGTTGCATGGCGCATGCATGGAGTTGCATGTCACATGCATGGAGTTGCATGTCGCATGCAAGGGTTGCATGGCGCATGCATGGAGTTGCATGTCGCATTCATGGAGTTGCATGTCGCATGCAAGGGTTGCATGGCACATGCATGGAGTGTCATGTCGCATGCAAGGACATTCCTTTCTTGTTGAGAGGGAGTGTTGAAGTTTGCAACAAGAAACAGGGAAATTGGCATCTAGAAACAACATCCTTGATCCTAGTGAAAATTAAGCACCTACACTAGGTGGGGCCCACACAGGCTATTTTTAGGTGGATGTATATTTATAGATGCATGTCCATTTATAGATGTATGTGCAAGTTCTATTTATAGATTTCATGTCTATTTATAGATGCATGTCGACTATTATTATCCCTTAATATTAGTTGGACAATAAAAAATAATCTATTCTCAATTACCACTAGGAAATAGTTAACTGAAGTGGAAAATTAGATAGCTAAAGGATTTTCAAGTTAAGATGTTGGTTGGTGGGACATGTAGGTTGGCTTGAGTTGTAACTAAGTGATTCTAGTTGTAACCGAGTTGGAAGTGCAGTGGTGCACGATTTGTGTAAGTTGTAAATCAGTTTAACTCAGTTAAGTGAGTAAAATTCAGTTGTGCTAGTTGTAACTGCAGGTACACTAGTGAGAGATCAAGTGAATTAAATATTAATTAATTCACATGTAGTGATCTCACATGAAACTGATGTTTTACTATTATTAACCGCATGCATGTCAGATTCAGTGGAGACCTAGTTGAGTTCTAGGTGAAAGGGAAGTAAACTATTAGTTGTGACATTATCCAGTTGCCCACATGCAACCACACACACATTGGATGTGCCTATGAGGATTGCATAGTCAAGGCAGGAAAGTAATCCATCATTAAGGGTTCTTTACCATCAGGGATTGTGCAGTGGAGGTAGGCTGTCTAGAGACAGTAAATTATCTAAAGAACTTGCCAATTTTTGTATGACAGTGTGAGACAATTAGCTCATGTACTGAGAGATCTTGGATTGGAGCTTTGTATTTAATTGTTTCATGATCCATGATATAATATACAATAGAATATAGTGGGGTTTTTAGCTATAATCTTTCCCTGGGAAATTATTTATGTTGTGTGTGATTGATCTTTCTTCATGATATTTTAATTGGCTATTTTGTTTTTAATTCCGCAAATATTTGTAGAAGCAATTATGTATTTAATAGTAGCACATTGTTAGATAAGGAGAATCCAGGACATACATGTACTTTGTATAATTTCTACAACACCATCCCCACCTTAATTGTCACGGGAGTCAATGGGGTAACAAACACACCCACAAAAATCCCCTTGAGCTTGTTCATCCACCCCCAACGAGTATTTTTTAATTATATTATTAAAAAAGAAAAATAATCTAAATATTTATAATTATTTCATACTAAGAAAATTTTTTCTTCAAATTAACTACATTCTAACAATACTCTTTATAATATATTCACTTTGCACCAACATAAAAAGGTTGGTCAATTGGGTTTATCCAGGGTGGTTGGGAGGAATGATTGGGAACCTCCCTACCCTAGTTCAATTCCCACAAGTGACATGATGAAATTTGATGTAATGGACAAGAACATGCATATTCCTCATATTTAATATATATAATGAATGTAACATTGAAATCACGAAAGCTCTAACATTAATCATAATATATAAAGAAATCAAATTAAAATGAAACAACCACAATCACTAATTATGATGTGTGACAAATTATTACTTTCCCCATGAATTCATGTTTAGAGATTATATGGTTTCCTACACTAGTCTATACCAACTAGCATAACTACGTTTAAGTAAAAGTGGTTAGTATACACCGATCAACACTATTTTCCATCTCGGAAAATTAATGTCATTTATTAGCATACATCAACCACTTTTACTTAAATGTTGTTATGCTAGTTGACGATTGACATGCATGGTGAAAATTGGCATATTTGTGAAATAAAATATCAATGTAGTGAATAATGGAATATTAATGATATCATTGACATGGATGATCATATATACCATTGTTAACTAGATTGACCACATTTGCACCATGTTAGGCTATAGTTTTCCATGGTTGGGTATGATCGACTATGGTTGGCTATGTTTGAATTTTGTTAGATTTGGTTAGACATGACTAATTTTATCCGATTATGTTAAATTTAGTAAACCATGGTCCAAAACAGTTAAATATAGTTGACCATGATTGACTATGTCAAGCTGTTATTGGCAATGGTTGAAGTTGGTTGACCATGGGTGAACGTGTTGACTATAGATAACAATGTTGATTATGGTTGACTATAGATGACATGGTTGACCATGTTTTACTATGATTACCTTTGGTTAAACATGGTTATCTATGGTTGAAAATGGCACACCACAATTGATCATGATTAACTTTTGTTGGCCTTAGTTTACTTTTGTTTATTATGTTTGACCATGGTTGAACAGGACCATGACCATGGATGGTTGGTTTTTGCTGAATATGGTTGACCTTGATGATCATTATGTATAGTTTACCATGACCATGGTCAACTCAACTATGATTTACATTAGCCATGACCATGACCATGACCATGGTTGTATTTGGCTATGGATAATCATGTTTTTCATGTTTTCTAAACTTAAAAATAAAAAGCACAATGGTTAGTTTTTACTCAATTATATAATAATGAGTTTCTTAATACTATAATTTTGAAGAAAACCATAACATATCAAACCATAACATATCATAAGGAATGAGAGTAGTTTAACTTCTTGTTATTTTGTAAATTTAAAATAAAAAATAAATATAAATATAACTATAGTTTTTATAGTAATTATTTAATAATATAATACGATAATGCAATAATTAAATATAAAAAATGATTTGTTATTTAAATAATAATAATAATAATAATGAATAATTTTTTTAATAATAACTTAAATAAAAATATAAATAAATAAACATTATATTGTTAGATTTAAGACTTTGGTGATTTATAATGTAGATAAATATATTTCGAATTAATCACATTATTAGGAATTGGTCAATTCCTAACATGATTAATCCTAGAAATATTTGTAAACATTATATTTATATTTATTATTTTGTAAATTTAAAATAAAACTAGAAGAAAAATTATTTATTTATATTAATTATTTAAAGTTACATGGAACAATTAAACAATACACTATTTAAGCTTGACTTTTTCCATTATTGAGAAAAATATTCCTAAACAATAGTTAGACACGATTTTTATCCATTTATATAAAATAAATGTTGTATGGCATTATATAGCCATCTTAAAAATATAGTTAAAATTAAAGTAATTATATTAGGAAATAGAAGTTATATATATATATTTTTTTCAGAAGAAAAAAACTCTAGTTTATATTATGTATCGGATTATTTTGATAACATTGTGAGTCTTACATAGATCATTTTGATAACTTTGTGAGTCTTACATATCTTCATATATTAACGTCGGTCACTTAGTACATTACAACATCTTCAGGAATACAAAAATTAATACGAAAGAAAGAAACGTGCTGAACCATATTCGACTTCTCACCCAAACAATAACAGATCTAATCCCCTTTACATGTTTATGAGGATGTGTGATGCTTGCGGTATTTGTTCTCCACATATCCAAAAGATCCCCCAGCAAGATGCTTTCTTAATCAAAATCCAAAATCTAAAACCCCTCCATCCGCAGGATGACAATGATTCTGAATTGAGGCAAAACAAGTGACCCAAAAAACATAGGCAAAAAAACATTTGTTACCTTTAAACCTTACTTGAGAATTTCACCATACCTATTGCTCCTTCTCCTTCCGTGTTCGTCAGCTCGTAATGCATTTCACCGAATACGCCATTCAAACCTTTTTTTGATAACCTGTCCTCCTGGAAAATCTTTTCACGATAGATGTGCTGAAAATGTATAGTGGTGAATAAATTCCTTAAAATTTTGATGCGCTCCGACTATGCCATTAGATGTCCGGGGAAAAACATGGTTCTCTTGTTAGGATGATTGAGGAGAACCTTAGAGTCACCAAAAACCCATAAGTTTTCCATACAAAGTTGTGAGGCGAACCATAATAAACCCCACAACGCCAGAACTTCTGCTCTCATATTAGTCCCAAAGCCACCATACCAATATATCTTGTAATGATAGTTCGGTGAGATCATTAACCAGCTTCGCACCCACATCTAGAATGTTGTGATGCTCCATCGAAGAAGCCTGCCGGGTAATGTATTTCAACAGGTCTCATGCGCTTAGAAAGGTTCACCGAAGGCCTCTGCATAGTTTTCAACCTTTTCGAGTTTTGAATAATAATAATAGCAGTCCTCTTTGGGCTGCTATGCACCTCCTCGAAGATCCATTTATTCTGGTAGCACCGAATGAACCAATGGAATAATGTCGGGATGTTCCTAAGTGTAAGATTTTTCTTTTGCCACCATTGAATAAAAACAGTAGTATTCTCCAGAGTAGGTTCCTTCAACTAAAAAAAATCACATAGCATTTTCAATACTTTCATGGAAAAGTTACAAGTGTAAAAGAGATTAGAATTGCATTCATCCTCCATCATGCATAGCCTACAGTAGCCTGGTCCTATCTTCCCTTTCCTCTTCAGATTTGCCCAGGTGAGATTTTTATCCATCAGTATTAGCCACAGAAAAAACTTCATTTTCAACTGTACATTATTTTTCCATATTCTCTTAAAGATTATGTAATCAGCATGTTGAGAAAATTGCATGGAAAACTTGTTATAGGTATCACCCACCAACAACATTCCGTCCTTAGTCGGACCACCCCAAATCACCACAATTATATTTGGAATTTAAATATAATAATGTATTTTTAAAATTAAAATAATTATATTTAGAATTAAAAAGGTATATAACAAAATGTTAAAAGGTTAAAGTAATTATATTTGGAATTTAAATATAATAATGCTATATTTAATTTTTGTATTGTTTTATTGTTAGAGATAATTAAATGATTATTATGGAATTAATTAATTTGAAAATTATTTCAAAAATATAAAATATAAAATTCAAAACTAATACAATAATATTTCCAATTATTTAATTGATTATAAAAAAAATTTAAAATAATAAAAAATAAAAAGTAATTTATTAATGTAAAACTTTAAAATATTATCCAAAACATTTAAATAATACACAATCTAATACAAACCTTATGGTTGTATATTTAACCTTATGATGAATGTATATTTTAAATATAATAGTTTTTAATATGTTACTTAATTTTTTATTTAATTTATAAATTTATATTTTATTTAATTTATAAATTTATATATATAGTTATATTTACCAAATATTTATAGATAACTCAAAAACATAGATTTGGACTGAAAATTAATGCAACAAAATGAAACATGTTTGGTGGACATTGAAGTGTGGAGGGAGAATAGCTTTCCACTGCAAATGGCTGTTTGGTGGACATTGAAGTGTGGAGGGAGAATAGCTTTCCACTGCAAATGGCTTTTTGGGATTTACAACTGTGAAAACTTCTTCTCTTTTATCCTTGCAATTGCTATTACAAGCTTACCATCTCCCTGTCTGGATATGTCTATAGCAGCTTTAACAATTAAACCCTCTTCAACCTATTAAATCTTAAGATATTCTTGGAATTTGCAATTAACATATATATGTCTACATTAAATATCGGCTTGTTTTCTCTCAACCAGTCATAAATATTAATGGATTTTATCAAGTTTTAAGATATTTCTGGAATTTGCAATAGACATATATATGCTCACACCAAATATCAAATATCGGCTTGTTTTCCCTCTATGACTCTATTACATACTTACCATCTTGGACCTATTAAATCTTAAGATATTCTTGGAATTTGCCATTGATATATATACCCATACCAAATATCAGCTTGTTTTCTCTCAACTAGTTATAAATGGAGTAGCTTTTAGTGCGATTTTTTTTGAAGGTTTTTAAGTTTGTTTTTTCCAGTCTCATTTCTCTAAAATCTGGTAAGAATTCATTGAAAACAGAGATTTGATGAGTAATCTTGCATAATCAAATATCAAATATATATATATGCCCACACCAAATATCAGCTTGTTTTCTCTCAACCAGGTATAAATGGAGTAGGGTATAAATGGAGTAGCTTTTAGTGCCACTTTTTGAAGGTTTTAAAGGTGGTTTTTTCCAGTCTCATTAAGAAAATTCATTGAAAACAGAGGTTTGATGGGTAATCTTGCACAACCAAAAGTACTCAAGGGATTTTTTAGCGATCCATATATACAATCAAAAAACCAGTTTAAATAACAGAAATCAAGATTTTACCTCAATTTTTTTTACCAGATTCAGACACCTGAAACTCCAAAATGTCTCACTAAAACCAACTCCTAAATAAATATTAAATTTTTTAATCAAATTTTAAAATATTCTGAAATTTACAATAAACATATATGTGTCACACAGAATATCAAATATCGGCTTGGCTTGTTTTCCCTCTACCAGTCAGAGGCCTTTATCCTCATCAAATCACACAATAAATTTTATAAATCAGTAACTACTCCATGAATCAAAAGATTATATGATATAAATCCCTGAAAATAAAGCTACCAGTTAGTCACCTTCCGGAAAGTTTCCTAATGGAATTCCTCTCTGTTAAGAGCCTTGTGGAAATACAAATAACCCCCAAATCTCTCATCTGATCCTTCTCCAGAGGCAGGATCTACGATGGCCAATCTCTGGTGAGCAAGAAAGGAATGCCCGCTCTGTTAAAGTCCACTCCAATTGGAGCACTAGGAGTGTCAGAGCGGGCATTCCTTTCTTGCTTACCAGAGTTTTAAGCGAGCTCCAATCCGGACCTATATGTGGTAGCCTGCCCTGAAAGCAAGACAATATATTAAAACTTAAAGTTATTCTCTGTTAAAACAAATATTCGATTCGATGGTTCCAAGCAAAAAGCATAATCCTTTCTACTGCAACAAAAAATTGCTATATGGTTGGAATATAAGTTGCACTTGCCACACATGATCTGGCCAAAAAAAATTGCTATATGTTTGGAATAAAAGTTGCACTTGCCACACATGATCTGGCCAAAAAAAAATTGCTATATGTTTGGAATAAAAGTTGCCACACATGATCTGGGCCAAAAAAATTGCTATACATTTGGAATAAAAGTTGCCACACAATACATATATTGGAGTAAGATTTGTCACACCTGCCCAAGAGTTGTGTCCAAGCAATTGAACACAGCTATGCCTGAGAGCTGCTCCCAGAGCGATTTCTTCAACCAAACCAAAAAAAAACAACTGAATCACAACTAGGATTCCGCAATACAGGGGGCGCTAAGATAGTAGTGAGATTGCAGAGGTTTTGTGATGTTGGCAGAGAAGTGAGAATATTTATAGCGGAAATGGATGAAGCAGAGGGGAATGGATAATGGTGAAACAATTATCCACCCGTGCGCGTGCATGTTCGTTCTATTCACGCGGCGTAACAAAGCCGGTGGGGGTTGCCAGCTCATCGATTCCAGTGGGCACATGCACTGTCTTTAGTCGCAAAATTATTTATAAAATACATTATTTTTTTAAATTTCAAGAATATTTAGTGCTCACCAACTCACATTAAAGGTACTGTTTTGTTTTTTCAACTATATGATTGTTGGAAGATTGAGCCAACTCATAATTAATTTAAATAAAAGAATGACTAAAATGAAAAAGGCTAAAAATAAAAAATCTCAATAAACTCAGTAAATTATAAACTATTTTTAATATCATAGACTTTAAAAATTCATTTCATTATGTACTTTTAAAAAGGACAAAAACCCACATCACACAAATATTTAACTTTTAATTAACATATTTGATTATATCTAGTTATACTTTATATTTTAAACAAATAATATATCTATATGTGAATGGCATATGGTTATGGTTAAATTGATGGAGAAATGTTCAAATTCATAATGAGTATATTTTCTTATTATTAGATAGAATTGAAAAAAATCAAAACATTCAGATTTGTGAATGATATTTTTGTATATGGACTATGCTATATTTTTTTTATTTATTGTTTCAATTTATTAGAAGTTTATTATCCGATATTTTTTAAAAGAAAGATAAATATATTTATATAGAGTTATTTGAGGAAAAATTATTATCATATATATATATATATATATATATATATATATATATATATATATATTAGTGAAGTTTGAAAATGTAATTAGGTAAAAATTAAATTTTATGAAAATTAACTAATCAATTAGTCTATATCTTATAAGTGAAAGCATTGTGAATATGCACAATATTAAATTATTTATTTTCTAAATTGAAATAAAAATAAAAATATATCAAACACTTATTATACAAATTATTTTATTACGTGTCAAAATTAATTATTAAATTGATATTTACAACTTTAATAGCTTCATAATATTAAAAATGGAATATATTATTATTTTTATTATTTAACAAAATATACTATTTATTTATTATTACACTAATTATTATTATTATTATTATTATTATTATATATATATATATATATATATATATATATATATATATATATATATATAAGTTTGGAAAGACTATATCTTTATCATGTTCAATATATTATTTTGATCAGAGCTAAAAGTGTCTTTATAGAACACTCCATCATCATCTTTCTAAAATCTTCTTAACAAAGTACCCAATCACCATTTATCCAAAATCCATAACAGATAATATATATATTTCATTATTCAAAATAAGTAAAATTAATTTTAATATAAAGTTTTTTTATAAAATTATATTTCATAAAATTTATGAGAATTTAATTAACTGCCGAAATATTCAACCACTCGTTTTTATTTATAAATAAAGATTAATTTGTTTAAAAATTTATAGTATTATTTAAAACAATTTATTACTAATTTACATAGAAATACACATATTCCTAACTAATTTACATAGAAATACACTTATATTGCTATTTAAAAATCGAAACATTGTTTATTTATTTATTATTAAAAAAAAAACTTTTAAATTTAAAGAATAAAAAATATTACTTTTAAAACCTTATAAATGCCATTCCAATAATGTCATAATGTGATAGGTGGAATCGTCCTCGTCGAATATACCATTCAATTATTTAAGGGTTTCATGTCGTACAAATGTCATTTAATTATATAATGTGGTGGCCAGTATGATCGTCCTCCCTTTAAATGTTTGATGCCATTCAATTATTTATGGGGTTTCCTTTAATTGTAGGAATTATAGCACTCTCGTACATTCCCTTACCCTTAGAGAAGAATATGTCACATGTGGATATACTGATTTTTATATTTTTTACCTTGTGGTCATGAACATGGAAAGTTTAATAAGGTATATTTTAAACACTTAATTGTAGTCCTTCTGCAAGATAATAACTACATATATAATTTGGTGGAAAAAACTTGTCATTTTTATCTTTTACGAAGAGAAATTAGTTTAATCTTTTTATGGGTGATTATGATGTTTTGTTTGCATTATTGCGATACATTGCTATCGCATTATTATCAACATTGCTTAATAATGTAATTTAATTTATTTTGTGTTACTAAAATATAAATATAATAGATTCAGATATAGTTTTATTTATAGAAAAGAATTAAAATTTAATATTATATAATTCAGTAGGAGGAAAATGAGAAGATGTGTAAGTATGTCACTTTTCTAATAGAATAATAAAAAAAGATAAAAAAATTAATATCTACTCAAAATAAAAATGAAAATAACTATATAGATAAAAAAAACTACAATATAATTTAACATAAAGAATCCAAAATCGTATTCCAAAATCTTTTAATATTTCTTTCAATTAAATATTTGTAAAATGAATCTTTAAAAGGAAAAACCATATTCTATGGATATATTAAAATCTCCAATGACATAAATATTTCCACAACAAAATTGTAATATTTGAAAATATTAATTTGATATAGTTGTATTATAAATTTTGTTATCATGCCATATGAAAAACATCATTAAATCTATTATTAATATTAAAATATTAATGATATTATTAAATCTAATATTAATATTAATATATTATAATATTAATATTATTAGATTTAATAACTTTGGATCAATAATTGAGGAAAGGTTTGCATCTCAAAGGATTTGATCCCTCTCGGCGCATGATAGATCTAGAGTTAGATGGATCTAGGTTGGTCTATATTGAATTGTGCTAGAAACTCTTTGTTGTGTTAATCTAATTGTCAAACACATACATTTGTGCTAAATTGGTGGCACATGCTTCAATTTGTGCCAAGTTAGAGTTAATTTCTACACGATTCATATAATTGCTTACACTCATATAATTTTCAGATGGCTCACTTGGAAAGACAAGATCTTTACTTGGGAAAATATGTGCAAGAGAGGATATATTGGTCCTAGTCGGTGCTATCTTTGTAGGGATGATCTGGAAAATGTTCTCCATCTTTTCTTACAATGCCCTTTTGCCATTGCTATATGGTGTCGTGTTCTACAGACATGAAATTTAAAACAAGGATAACATTTTATCTCATTGGAGGTATCATTTAAGTGGTGGATGTGTGGGTGCAGTGCACATAAGTCTCTTCCTTACTTTATTATCTGGGATATTTGGAGGGGAAGGAATGCTTTGATATTTGAGGAATACCATTTTGATATAAGGTACATCAGTGAAAAAAATTGCGCTCATTATGGATAATATTCCAAAATGTTATACAGGTTAAAACCTCCCATATTTTTGGAATCTGCTCAATACGTTGTGTTTTCGATTAGTTATTTTGATGGAGCTACTCAACAAGGTTGTTGCAGATGAGGTGTTGCTATTAAGGTGACTCGATATATCCATATTAATTTCTTTTAGAATAATGGTTGAACAAACACTAGGGATGAAATACTTTCCCCGTGGGAACTGCTATACTCTGCTAGGAGGCTAAAAATGGAAGAGATTTCAATACTTGGCGATTTTTGGATCATTATTGAATGGATCAAATGAAAAGTTTCTCTTTACTCTCTCGCTATGATAAGATGGTTGTGTCAGATCGAGGTTTTAAAGTCTTCATTTCATAGCATACATTTTGCGCATGTGTACATGGAACTCAACTTAGTGGCTGATGTACTATCTAAAAAGGGTCTTACATCAGTGCCTGAGCACTTTCACTACAACATCTATTTCTATGGTATGTTGTAGGATGATTAATATTTCCCAACAGTGTGAATTTTTCCTATCTTTTACATGGATGTGTGTAGGTACAAGATTATTGGATTGATTATGGACAAACTACAACTTAATCAACAAATCACAAATCTTTAAATTGCAGGCTCGTGTATGTTATATTCTTAAGGCACTTCCTATGCTAGTTTTAATTTAGAATATTAAGAATATAGGGGACGAACCTTGCGAACTCATTGATGTATACGATAGATAGATATTAAATACCTGTAGGATGTTTTTTATGCTAATTTGGACATCATGGAGTTTTTTTTGTGACCTTTTGAACTATGTATTGGTTACCATATTTTTAATATGGTACCTGTGTTTTTTCTTCCCTAAAAAAGGTATTGCAACATGTGTTATATTATATATTTTTCACTCAACATATGGATTTAACACTATGACGTTGTTACATCTTGTTACACATTCATGTTACATCTTGTTATACATTCATTTTAGTTGAAATATTCATTTCAACATATGGATTCAACACCATGTTGTTGTTACATCTTATTATACATTCATATTTTTTAAAATATTCATTATACATTAAATTATTAATTATTTATTTAAAAATTATAAGTTTGAAACCAAAAGGATAGAATTTGTATATGTTGATAAATTAGTACTTTTCTATTGTTATGAGAGTATGGTGTAGGCATCCCCTTGGAGTGAGACTTAGTATCTCCAAATATCTGAGACCTTGCCAAGTCACAAGTTATTGCTAGTATTAACTAGTGGGTTATCAATACTAGTTCCACACATTTTAAATTCTTAAAAACAATTTTCTATTTAATCATGGTTTTTATAATAAATAGTTATTATTATTTATAATAATTATAATTATTAATTATTGTTATTATTAATAAATAACAGTAATAATAATTATTAATTGAATAAGTATTAATTACTATTCTTATTTATGGTACTATTAATTTTATAATATTTAAATATTAATGAGATTCATGATGAGTATGTATATCTTGGAATTAATATCCATCACAAACTTAATTGGATTATAGCATTGAGAAAATGATAAATGGTGGATGAAAGCTTTTTAATGACTTGAAAGCTAGTGTAAGTCATCATATCTTTGGATATGGGAATAAAAAGGAAATTCCCCTTTAAGACTCTCATCAATTTTGTTATTTCATATTGATGTGAGGTTAGGGGCTACAGTGTCTTGAGATAGTCATGAAGGAAGATAGAAGAAATCCAAAAACATTTTATAACCTACAATCTCAAGATTAAAGGAAATATTTCCTATCTTGTCCTCCTTATTGAAGTGAGATTTCCCCCCATTGAAAGCATGTGACTATGTATCTTATGTATACGAATTCAAAGAACATAGAAGCTAAAAGGTTTTGTAAAATTGCTTCTAACTTTAGAAAAAACCCACACATTTGGATCAAGTGGGGATGACATAAGTGTTGGGTGTGTGTTATATTTTTTCCATGACTAGTCGCACGTGTTGGGGCCACAAACCCCCTTGTTTGTTGTGTCGGGAGTAGCAGGGGGGGTCGAAAACCCCCCTTGTTGGGGGGCGGTATCCCCCCTACATGGGGCTCAAGGTAGCATCGCGAGAAATTTTTTTCGACGCTATATTAGGTGGACGAACTTACCTATGATTTAGTGCATGGGTTTTGCACATGGTTTTTGGCATGATGGTTTTATTCCCATGTTATTTTGTAAATCCGGTCAAAGGAACTATAGTTGTGTACTAATCGAGGGCTAATGGATTGGTGTAATGCCCCACTTGATCCTATAAAGCAAATTTTGATTAGTGTTTAATTAATATGTAAATAATGACTTATAATCTCTGAGTAATATCTACACTTGTGAATTTTTAATTTAATTTAATTTTTATTGATATAAATTTTATTATTTGTTATTTCATTTCTAATATATCTTCTAAAATTTACTTTTAGATAAGGTATGGTCTTCTCTCATTTATTTCTAAATCAAATATCTAGATTTTGTATACCCAATATGTCTTCTCAAATCAACTTTTGGATAAGGTATGGTTTTCTCTCATGTATTTCTAAATCAAATATCTAGATATTGTATGCCTAATATGTCTTCTCAAATCAACTTTTAGATAAGGTATGGTCTTCTCTCATTTATTTCTAAATCAAATATCTAGATTTTGTATACCCAGTATGTCTTCTCAAATCTACATTTAGATAAGGTATGGTCTTCTTCCAATTATTTTCGAATAGAATATCTATATTCATATCTACTTTTGGATAATATATGGTAAGAAAGTCAAGGTTAATAAATTAAAAAGATGAGGTGGTAGTCATGGAATTAATGGTAAGTAGTTGAGGTGGATGAGAGGATGTAATATTCCACAATTTTCACATAGCAATTTGGAATATTAGATTTTGCTACTTTCACCTAGGAGAGGAATAAATGGGTAAGGAGGCCCATGAACAATAAAAATATGAATAATTTCCACCTTATTAAGGAAGGGGATCACCTTAGGAGCTGGATTTTACACTTTCAAGTGTGAACAAGGGCAAATAGATGTGGACATAGTTATGTTTGACTAAGTCAATATGCATTCTTGAGGAGGAAGAAATCACCCAAGTAAACTAGCTCAATGTGAACAATGATCAGCCTAGACACATATATGAGAACTGGATTGAAGATCCCTTAGTGTGAAAAGAGGCATTGCAGGTGGATTAGTCCCAGTTGACCAAGTCAACAGCGCTGCTACAAGGGGGAGGGAAGCCAACAAGGTCAACATAGTTTTGGAGGAGCCTTCACTAGGAAGTCACCTCAACAATGTGTGGGGTTCGGGGTGAGGAGGCTCACCAAAAGATAAAAAGGAGGGCATAGCATCAAGGAGATCATTCAGTATTCAGCTACCTTTGGTCTTTGACCACTTGCATGCTTCAGCTATTTAGCTGTGGTTGCAACACTGCTTAGTGCAAGGAATTCCCGAGCGGGAATGCCATCATTTCTTTGGATCATCTTGCTTAAGGGATCAAAGGGAAGGATATGATCTTCAATTTCATCATTTGGCTTAGGGCCAATTAGTCATATTCATCTACAATGTAGTTCCCTTCAGAAACTGCGTCATTTATGCAGGGGCAACAACAGCAGGGTTGCACACTTAGATTTTGTGCTAGTCTTTGAGGAGGAGGTGCTTATTTCCCTCCGGAAGATCTAATAAAGAGGGCCTAGGGACATTTTCTGTATTATTCAGCTATTGTATGTTATATTCAGCCATGCTTAATACAGAGTTGCAGTAAACTGCGTTATTTTCTGTAGTGCTGCTTTTTGTACATGTCTTTTGCCAGAAACCCCTGCCGGGTGTCTTTTCCTTTGTGTAAAAGAGGTTAAACCTCCATTTATCTGCTATTTGATTAATATAAAATCCAGATCAGTCTTATTTCATCATTTTCTGTAGAAACTCTCATGGGAATTACGCTCTCATAGTCTTTAGAAATTCTGTTGTAGAGAAATCATGGGATCGGGGTGTTTTTGAGTTATCTCTAGCTGGGGAGATTTGTTTAACTTAGCTAGAATGATTTTTTTAAGCTAAAATTTGATGTGGAAGTTGTATAATGTATAAACCACAGGATCCAAGTGCCACTTCCCATAGTTATTGCGTTATTTTCTGAAAGTGATGTTTTTTATGGTCCAGAATGCTACATTTCCTCACTCCGAGAGAGAATAATGAGTCAGATCTCTGCTGCTGATCATCCATTGTTGGTTAAATGTTCCTTGTACCTATTATGAATTGATATACATGGTTATGTCCAAGATTTGCTGAAGCCCTAACCTTAGAATATCTTTAGGTATTCTATTTACTGCAGAAAAACCCTATTTTGGGATATTACAGAGGAAGAGACATAAAAGGGAAGGAGGATGAGAGGAAAGGGGGAGGATCCTTGGTCTTTGTTTTGTCATGGGAGAATATCCTTGGTCTTTTTTTGACATTGAGGGAATTTATTTTGGAGGAGAAATGTGGAAAAAGAGAAGGGAGAGAATGGAGAGAAAATGAAAGGAATCAAACTTAGATCTATTGGAGGGTGTTGATTCTAACTTGGAGACACTACAACTGATTGGACTTGGGCTCGGAGGGCTAGGAATCCTGTAGAGGTTCCTCGGGCTAGGAAATCATTCCTAGTTGGCTGGGAGGTAAATCCAATCGGGTAGCCCAGCATGAGCGTCTCAACAGAATAAGGAGCATCTTAACCCAACTATTGATACATGTATTCTTCGATTGTTGACTACTTATTCAAATTGTTGCAATGAAATTTCTTACTTATTTAATATGTTGCAAATGAATTTTAATTGTATGTTATCATCAAATAAATGTTGAGCTAGAAATAAACTATTTTACTTCTTATTGTGTTTAATTGAAATGATAATTATAGGTTTAGTTAAAAGATCTCGGATTTAAGTCCTCAAATATGGTATCAGAGCCAAGTTTCAAACACTTACAGACCTTATAAGTGACCACCATGCAACTGTAATTTAAAAAGAAATAAAATTTCTTAAAAACATAAAAATAGATAAATTAAACAACTATGGAATTTGTACACATATCTAGTCTATCCATTTACAATGACTTCTTACAGATATTTTCACCATAAGCATAACCCGCACTTGCCGTGGAGACTGAGGTTCGAAAAAACATTCTTTTCTTTCTTCCACTCCAAGATTGAAGTGGGTCTTTCTTGTCAGTTTTGAATTGGGATGGGAATTCTATTATACCAAATGACAGAGTGAAGTGTCCCAAGTTTGGGAGTCAAGCAAGTGAGTGAAGTCGTTAGCAAGGGAGATAGAGAGTGAATCATTAAAGAAACTAGGAT
Organism: Pinus albicaulis; assembly: GCA_034641835.2. NCBI lineage: Eukaryota > Viridiplantae > Streptophyta > Pinopsida > Pinales > Pinaceae > Pinus > Pinus albicaulis. Next base: position 240,098,686 of record CM076572.1, read on the forward strand.
ATGTTTCGTTAGGAGGATTGTCATGCATTACATATGATATTTCACTTGTCTTTTCCATTTTTTTAGTCATGGATAGTATATGCAATTACGATTTCTTATAGGTGTAATTATTTTAGTCATAATTTATATATTGAAACGTGCTCTTTCATTCATAACACTCTCTATGCAAACATAACAACGATTCTTCGGTATTTTCCCGGAAAAATATGTACGTACAACAAGTTAAGGATAGGAAATTTACTGCATATTGCATACTCTGCCATCCATTTCTATGGTAATCCCCAACGCTTGGGCGAAGGCATTTTCCTGCATTCAAATTTTCAAGTGGATTAGTTCACTAATCATTGATGATATATTAATGATGGGCCGAAAAAAAAGAAGCAAAGAGTTATCATCATCTTCTTTGATATGCGTATTTGCAATCGGTAGTAAAATAAAGAGGAATTCCGCCGAATTTGGCACCCCCCATACCTGACAAAGGCACGGAAAAAATAATTTTTCCATTGCAATGCTTCTCAACGACACATTATAACATTTATTCCAAGGGCGGGTTTTGCGACATCCAATACAATTGAGCAGTAAGATCGGGTTGCAATGAGAAGACTACTGCATTGTCGTAGCTGTTCCTGTAGGCCCATCAAGATATTAAAAATACAACACAAAAATTGTGAGGCATATTGAAACCCAGCGTAAATTAATTTGTGCTTCCTTCATAATGTTGTAGTAATAGAAGTTGTAGTCGAGCTTCAATGGAGATCGTCAAATAACGGAACTGATAGGGTAATGTGTGTTGGAATTATTGGAAATTCCAAACAACAGTGGAGAGAACAAACTCTCCTCTACAACACAGAGAAGTTTAAAACAGGAATTTTAATCGCAGACAGAGATGGCATGAAAATGCTTTCTATTTCAATAACAAAACTTAAAAAAAAACTGTTACAAATTTTCTTCCTCAATGGAGGGATTCACAAAACTATCAATACTGCTACAGACGCAGTGCTCTAAAACAACTCTCTGTCTCTCTCAAAACGCACAAAACAATGCTGTAATGATCTTACTGTGTTTTCTTTGCCTGCGGGCTCACACAACGTTTTCAATAACAATACATTCATTACATTTGCTCTCGGCCTTTTCTTCCTTTTATATGGCGCGGCGGAACAAAATACGTAAGACAACAATAAAAACAATTACAAAGGAAAATCTTTGCAAAACATAAAACTTTGATATTGGCGCGACGTACGAGTGGGGACCACATCGTAGTCGGCCATCGCAATTGCGGAAATTGCGATATGCGATATGGCAGAATAACAAAACTTGCGATCAAACAAAAATGCGATGGTGCGATGATGCGGTGATCGCACATCGCAATATTCAACTTTTGCGATGACACATGGCGGAACACATATAATGAAAATGCGATTTGCGACATTGTGATGGTGCGACGGGCGCACATCGCAACTTTCAACATTTGCGATAACATATATATATATGTGGCAGAACAACTTTGCGATATGCTATTGTGCGATCTTGCGATGGCGTGACGATCGAACATCGCAACGAACTAACTTGCGATGGCGGAGAGCGATGACAACATTGAAATATGCGATATGCGATTGTGCGATGGCGCACATCGCACATCGTAGATTTCCACATCAACAAGACACTTGGTCTTCTGAACTTCTGAAATTGCGATCTTGCGATCTTGCGCTCAAGTGGTAGGGACCACTTGTCCTTCCGCTTCATAAGTGACTTCCGCCTGTTTCATTCAATATTTCATTCCTTTGGTTGTTGAGGGCTTTTAAGCCCGAAATGACTGTCTTAATGAATTCTTCTCTTCCGTAGACTTGAGCTACGAAATTCTTCATTCCTCTGTCAAAAATAGCTTCGCCCATAACCAAATTTAATTCTCCTCTGCTGTCTGTGGCTGCGGCCCATAAAACATTAATTCATTCTTCCTAATTACAGAGTGTTGTGCACTCAAAGCTTTGCGCTGCTGCTACTGCTGCCTCTGTACTTTGTTCTTCCTGCCCAAAGGCTGGCAGGTGACTTTAATATTTCAACACTCCCCCTTAAAATCAGCTGCTGGGTTATCCATCATACCCAAACATTTTCTTAAAAATTCAAATGTCTTCTGCCCCAATGGCTTTTTAAAAATATCTGCATATTGTTCCTCTGTTTTACAATGTTGTAAAACAATTTCTCCATTGTTCACCAATTCTCTGATATAATGAAATTTTGTATCTATGTGCTTCGTTCTTTTATAAAACACATAATTCTTTGATAATGCAATAGCTGAGCTATTGTCACAATAAATCACAGTGCCCTTTACCTTTTCTTGGCACAAACTTCTCAACATTCTTCTCATCCAAATTTCTTGACACGCTGCTGCTGTAGCTGCCACATATTCTGCCTCTGCTGTAGATAATGCTACAATAGGTTGTTTCTTAGAAGCCCATGAAATGGCTCCTGAACCCATATGAAAAACATAACCGGAAGTGCTCTTCCGATCATCTACACTTCCAGCCCAATCACTGTCAGTGTATCCAACTAATTCTGAATTTTCTGAAGAAGTATATAAAATACCATACCTTTTAGTTCCTTTCACATACCTCAGAATTCTCTTCACTGCCTGCCAATGTGTTTCTTTTGGCTTCTCCATAAATCTGGAAATTAAGCTAACATCATGCATAATATCCGGCCTAGTTGCAGTCAAATACATGAGGCTGCTAACTATGCTTTTATACAGACTTGGATCAAAATCCTTGCTGCTGTCATCTTTACTCAACTTCAATCCCATTACTGTGGGAGTAATTGCAGCGTTGCACTCCTGCATATTAAATCTTTCCAAAACTTGATTCACATACTTTTCTTGAGATATAAAAATCCCTTTCTCACCTTGCTCTACTTCTATTCCCAAGAAGTATCTTAATAAAACCATATCAGTCATTTCAAATTCATCTTTCATGACTATTTTAAAATTCTCAACAAGGTAACCATCATTACCTGTAAAAATTAGATCATCAACATATAAAACAAAAATGAGCATCTTACCATCCTTTTCTTTGATGTAGAGGGTGGGTTCTCCCTCACACTTTTCAAATCCATTTTCCAGTAGATAGGAATCTATCCTACTGTACCATGCTCTTGGAGCTTGCTTCAGCCCATAAAGAGCTTTCTTCAATTTGCAGACCTTATGCTCTTGGCCTTTCTTCTCATATCCGAGAGGTTGTTCCACATATACCTCTTCCATTAAAAATCCATTTAAAAATGCAGATTTTAAATCCATCTGATATACTTTCCATTTGTTTTGTGCTGCTATGGACAACACTGCTCTTACTGTCTCCATTCTTGCAACTGGTGCAAAAGTTTCTTCATAATCAATTCCTTGCTTCTGCTTATATCCCTTGACAACAAGTCTGGCCTTGTGTCTTTCTATTTTTCCTTCAGCATTGCTTTTGGTCTTATAGACCCATTTTACACCAATGACTTCTTTACCTTCTGGGAGATCAACCAGCTCCCATGTTTTGTTCTTCTCTATGGCTTTAATTTCATCATCCATAGCTTCTATCCATTTTCTATCTTTAATAGCATCTTCAAAATGAATAGGATCATCAACTTGACAGTACAAAGAAAATAAGGAATTCATACCTTCATTTGCTTCTCCTTGCTCATAAATTTATCTAATACTTCTGAACTTTGTTCCGCTTTCACTTGGTGTAGTTGTGCTTGATGAAGCACTCATTTCTGCTCCATGTGGTGTGCTTGGAGATGCACTCCCGCTTCTTCTCAAGGGTGTTCTTGCTGCCGCTTGAGGTGTCCCTTGCTGTCCTTGTGTTGGTGGAGGTTGTGCTACGGATGAGCTGTTAATTTCAACCACATCTCCCTCATCTTCATCATGAGACAAACAACTTTTAACATTGACTGTTTTCTCTATGCTTCCATCCCATGCTTCCTCTTCAATGAATTGCACATCTCTGCTTATCAAAAAATTCTTTGTGGATGGGTTATACAATCTGTATCTTTGTGGATGGGTTATACAATCTGTATCCTTTGGAATCCTCACAATATCCAAGGAAAATGCACTTCTCCCCCTTACTATCCAACTTCTTTCTCAACTTGTCTGGAATGTGTACATATGCCACACATCCAAAAACTCTCATGTGAGTGACTCCTTGTTTTCTGCCACTCCACGCTTCTTCTGGAACCTTGTTCATCACAACTTTTGTAGGGCATCTATTTAAAATATACGCAGCACAGTTTGCTGCTTCTGCCCAATACTCATTTGACAAATGTTTTGCCTTGAGCATGCTTCTCACCATTTCCATTATGGTTCGATTCTTTCTTTCAGCAACTCCATTCTGTTGCGGTGTGTACCTTGTGGTAAATTGCTTGTGTATGCCGTTATCTTTGCAAAAACGCAGAAATTCCTTTGAGATATATTCTCCTCCTCTGTCAGTTCTGAGGACTTTAATGTACTGGCCACTCTGCTTCTCTACAAGAGCTTTAAAGTGGCAAAATTTTTGAAAAACTTCACTCTTATATTTCAGAAAATAAACCCACACTTTTCTTGTGAAATCATCTATGAAGGTCAACATATAATTGCTGCCTGAAACTGATGCTGTCTGCATCGGCCCACATAAATCTGAGTGAATAATTTCTAAGGGTGCTTTTGCCCTTATGCTTTTCCCTGAAGGAAAGTTTTCTCTGTGTTGCTTTCCCAAGATGCAGCCTTCACATAGGCTGTCAGGCTTCTCAATCAATGGCAAACCTCTTACCATTCCTTTTTTGTGCAGCAAATTTAATCCTCCGAAATTGAGATGTCCAAATCTCAAGTGCCATAACCAATTTACATCTTTTTCTTCCTTCTGGAAGGCTTCTTGTGTTACAGCTGCTACATTATTTCCTTTTCCTTTCAAGTCAATGTTGAGCTTGAGCGGAAACATTCTATTGCTGGTCATTTGAATTTCAGCAATAATTTTCTTTCTTGGAGGAATATCTTTTATTGTGCACACATCATCCTTAAACATTACATTGTAACCTTTGTTTATGAGCTGCCCAATGCTCAAAAGATTACATTTCAGACCTAGAACATAATACAGATCAGGAACAAATTTTTGCTCCCCATTTCTTGCTCGAATACTTACTCTGCCTTTCCCTTTGACAGATATCTTAGTATCAGTTTCTGTGGTCACTTCAGATTTTACATCTTCATCTAAATTGGCAAACACTGCTTTGTTGCTAGTCATATGATTACTACATCCAGAATCTAAGAACCAAACATTATCTTCCCTATCCTGTGCTACATTAAAAGCTAATAGCACATTACTTGGGTTCTTTTCTTCTTTTGCTACATTAGCATTTTGCTTATTTTTCATGTCATTTTTCTTCTTTCTACATTCATTGGCATAGTGCCCATATTTCTTGCAATAATGACACTGGACATTGGATTTGTCATACCTTTGTCCATGAGCATGTTGGTGTTGATGTCCACCTTGCTGGCTGTTGCATTGGCCGTGGCTCTGACTTTGACTATTGCTCCTTCCTTGTGAATGAGAAGGGCTATTCCTTCCACCTCTGCTCTGGCTTCTGCCTCTTCCTCTTCTTTTGCCTTGACCTCTTCCTCTTCCTGAAGGCATCTGGGTCTTGAAGGCGTGCTCAAGAGATGAGTGTTCATCTCTGCTCAATCTCTGTTCATGAGTTGTCAACGAGGCATGAAGTTCATCAACTGTGAACTGTGAGAGATCTTTGGTCTCTTCTATAGTGGTAACAATAACATCAAACTTTGAGGGTAAGCATCTCAAAAGTTTCTCCACTATCCTTCTTTCTTAAAGAGTTTCTCCATGGGATCTTATCTGATTTACAATCCCAATCACATGTGTAAAAAATGTGTCAACACTGTCTGACTCTTTCATGCAAAGAGTTTCGAAATCTCTTCTCAGCAACTGAAGTTTTGCTGTCTTAAATTTCTCCATACCTTGATAGGCTACTTTCAGAGTTTCCCATGCCTCCTTGGATCTCTTAGCTGCTGCTATCCTTGGAAACACACTCTCATTTACAGCTTGATACAAATAGAAGAGGGCCTTAGCATCCTTCTTTCTATTGTTCTTCAGTAAATCCTTCTTTGCTTGAGTTAAGGCATTAAAAGCTTGCTCATCAGCTGGTTCAACGAAACCATCTTCTACAAACTCCCATAAGTCTTGTGAAAAAAACAGGGCTTTCATGGTAATGGCCCAATAATCATAGTTCTTTCCATTAAATTGTGGAAGCTGAACATTTCCAATGCTCATTCCAGTGCTTGGTCCAGCCATTGCTTCAAAACTGAACTCTAAGCTTAAATAAACTGTCTTTCCTTTTCTGAAAGAACAAACTCTTTTAAGACAAGAATAACAATTCTTTTATCTTTGAGTAAGACCTGAAATTTGACTTTTGTCGAGCTTTTCACGCTGCTGGAGAAAACGCTGCAACAAGTCTTCTTCTTCTTCAGCTTCTTTGAAAGTTTCAAAGAGCCTGAACTAGCTCCGATACCATGTTGGAATTATTGGAAATTCCAAACAACAGTGGAGAGAACAAACTCTCCTCTACAACACAGAGAAGTTTAAAACATGAATTTTAATCGCAGACAGAGATGGCATGAAAATGCTTTCTATTTCAATAACAGAACTTAAAAAAAAACTGTTACAAATTTTCTTCCTCAATGGAGGGATTCACAAAACTATCAAGACTGCTACAGACGCAGTGCTCTAAAACAACTCTCTGTCTCTCTCAAAACGCATAAAACAATGCTGTAATGATCTTACTGTGTTTTCTTTGCTTGCGGGCTCACATAACGTTTTCAATAACAATACATTTATTACATTTGCTCTCGGCCTTTTCTTCCTTTTATATGGCGCGGCGGAACAAAATACGTAAGACAACAATAAAAACAATTACAAAGGAAAATATTTGCAAAACATAAAACTTTGATATTGGCACGACGTACGAGTGGGGACCACATCGTAGTCGGCCATCGCAATTGCGGAAATTGCGATATGCGATATGGCGGAATAAAAAAACTTGCGATCAAACAAAAATGCGACGGTGCGATGATGCGGTGATCTCACATCGCAATATTCAACTTTTGCGATGACACATGGTGGAACACATATAATGAAAATGCGATTTGCGACATTGCGATGGTGCGACGGGCGCACATCGCAACTTTCAACATTTGCGATAATATATATATATATATATATATATATATATATATATATATATATATATATATATATATATATATATATATATATATATGTGGTGGAACAACTTTGCAATATGCGATTGTGCGATCTTGCGATGGCGCGACGATCGCACATCGCAACAAACTAACTTGCGATGGCGGAGAGCGATGAAAAAATTGAAATATGCGATATGCGATTGTGCGATGGCGCACATCGCACATCGTAGATTTCCACATCAACAAGACACTTGGTCTTCTGAACTTTTGAAATTGCGATATTGCGATCTTGCGCTTTTGCGCTCAAGTGGTAGGGACCACTTGTCCTTCCGCTTCATAAGTGACTTCCGCCTGTTTCATTCAATATTTCATTCCTTTGGTTGTTGAGGGATTTTAAGCCCGAAATGACTGTCTTAATGAATTCTGCTCTTCCGTAGACTTGAGCTACGAAATTCTTCATTCCTCTGTCAAAAATAACTTCGCCCATAACCAAATTTAATTCTCCTCTGCTGTCTGTGGCTGCGGCCCATAAAACATTAATTCATTCTTCTTAAATACAGAGTGCTGTGCACTCAAAGCTTTGCGCTGCTGCTGCTGCTGCCTCTGTACTTTGTTCTTCCTGCCCAAAGGCTGGCAGGTGACTTTAATATTTTAACAATGTGAAAGCCACAAGATTTAACAAATTTTTTTTTAATCAATTAAAGCTACATATTCAAAAATAAAATTTACCATTCACTAAATAAGTGATTAAAAACAACTTTTCTACTAAATCTTTATTAAAAGATGAGCTCTAGCGAGTACCAACTATCCTAATCCATTGTTGTACTCTTTATCGACAGTAGAGTAGCCGAAAAATATTGAAGGACCATGATCCGACATGATCTTCACATGATCTTCACAGTTTGATCTTTATCTCAAAACTATTGTGATTCCTACATGTAATTATCATAGCGACGATATATCAAAAAAAGTTACATCGCCTTTGGTGCCTCCGGAAATGTAAAAAAATAGCATATACACTGATGTGGCATATGTTGATAGCATATGTTAGGTCAACCCCAATGAAAGAATTAGTTAAAGTCAACTTTAGTAAAAAAAAATTACTATGTTTTAGCTGGAAATTTGCTGATGAAACACTCAAATAATGCAGTGTTGGTTTACATCACTTTTATTTCTCTTTAGCTTTGGAGTAATTTATTTATTTATTTTTATTTGAACTAAAATGATTCAAGACTTATTCATAAATAAAATTTTCTCCTAACATAAAACTACCAAGTACGAGTATGAATGAAGTTCAAATTTCCTTTTACACACACACACACACACACACACACATATATATATATATATTTTTTTTCTTAAATATTAATCAATTTAAAATTTAAATAAATATAATATATTAATATATTTATTTTTAAATTATATTAGGTTTTTTTTTCCTCGAAAAAAATCATAACTTTCATTATAAATAATAAAAGTTACGTGCTATATATGCATTTTGCATATCCATATCAACTAGAACTGTTTGTTTCAATTATATCCCTGATAAAAAAAACAAAAATAGTATGTGTTCAATAGAAATTTTGATAGATAATACTGCTGAATATGGACGTATGGAGAAAAAAAAACAGTAGTAAATACATAGGAAAAAATAATTTAGCATATAGTTGCCCAAAAAATATCATAGTGTTGTATCATCTGCAGGTGTAAATCATATTCCCATGTCCCTTTGTCTCTGATCTTCAAAAGGTCAATGGAAAAATTAGTAGAATAGGTGTTCATTATTCTCCTAGATCTCCCATTGGTCCCTCAATAAGTTCGTTGCCTCCTTGGATAATTGATCGGAAATCGTGTTCCTCTCCCTGTAATTATGTTGACATGAGATGTAATCAAAATGTACTTTGAGTTGATATACCTCATCCAAGATGTTTTGTAGTATGTGCACATGACATGCAAAATTCTGGTTGAACCAATCTATGATGATTTTAGAGTCTCCAAAAAACTGAAGTTTGTTGCAGTGTTTTGTGATGGAAAATTGTAGTAGAGCAAGGAGGCAGGATAGTTCAGCATAGTTGTTTGTACCTCTACCGAGACCAATTTTTATTTTGAAGAAGTTTAGTTCAGATAGGTGTAGTAAAAGAAAAACTTGGGATATGATTGAAGGATTTACAAAGGTGACACAAAAGGAAGCCTATTTCCTATGTGTCGAAATATCCTAACATCCCCCCTTAAGAACAACTTGGGATAGGATTGAAGGATTTAAAAAGGTGACACAATCGGAGAAGGAAGGAGGCATTAGAGCCTATCCCCCCATTAATGATAACCGTTCCCGTAACTATTCGACATCTACAACTCAGTTTTTTCAAAAAGGAATAACTTCTTCATCCGGAAGCCGTTTTTCAAGCCATTTTTTTTTTGAATCGGCCTAATTTTTCAAGATATTTCCATTAGAGCAATTAGTTTCAACCCTTTTAAGCTTCAGTTTAAAAAAAATGGAAAGTTTTTGCCCAGTTATTCTTAACAACACTAATTATTTCCAATGGCTACCTCAATCGGTAGATTTACTTAGAAGTAAAGGGCTTTATAGAATAGCCACATGACAAGAAAATAAACCTACCGATGGAGATAAAGCCGCTAAATGGGAAAATAAACAAGATCAAGCACTAGGGTTGATAGGAATGTCCATTACTCAAGATCTTCGATTTCATATCCTTGAAATTGACACCCCTGTTGAAGCCCTGAAAAACCTAAATACTATTTTTGGCATTCAAAATCAAATTAGGGCCCACTAGCTTGAAAATGAGTTTCTTACTTTGGACCCCAATAATTTCTCCTCTATTGAAGATTTTTTGTCCAAATTCAAGACCCTTAGACTTATTTTAGAAGGTTGTAAGGTCAAAAAGGAATATGGTAGCCTCATCTATTCCATTCTTGCTAAGCTTGGCCCTACATAATTTGTATTTGTTTCCACCTTCCATTCCATTAGAGAAACCCTCATTTCTCAAGGAACAACCTACAAGAACCCCTCTTTTGATGCCTTTTTCTATTCTTTTATAAGAGAACAAGAAAAAATCTTACACCTTGATCTTATCACTTCTCGAAACGCTTCTAAGAAAGCCTTAGCAGCCCAACAACAACCATATCAAAAGAATCCCAAGAAGCAGTATCCTAAAAAGTATGGTCCTAAACCAAACAAGGGTCCTAAGTAATTTTAGCTGCAAACTGAAAAAGAAACTCACCAAACTGATAAGGAAACTAAAAACAAAGGGAAGAAAACAAATAGACATTGCAACTTTTGTAATCACGATGGCCATGTGGAGTCAAAATGTTTTAAAAACATGGAAGCCTTGGAAGCAACAATGAAGAAGCAACACATCAATTTGGAGACCTCTTCAACTTCATCTCCAGGAATGGTAATTTCTTCTTGTGGTTGTCAAGCATCTGGTTATGCATTAAATGTATCTTCTTGTTCTCATTCTCATGAGTGGCTCATTGATTATGGAGCTTCTTACCACATGGCCAAAAATAAAGCTATGTTTTCTTCTTTAAATGATTGTAACACCAAACATATTTATGTTGGTGATGATAGATCTCTTAGTGTTGTAGGATCTAGAACCATTCATCTAGATAATGGTTAGTTTAATGATGTACTATGTGTTCCTACCTTGTAATGCAACCTTCTATCTGTTTATCAGATAACTCATTCAGGTGAAGGGAAAATGGTAGAATTCTCACCTCTGCATAATCATGGGACCTAGAAATATCCTGAAGATGCCACTGATTGCCGATGGATTTCAAGGTTGTATAAGTTTGACAACTTTGGGTCATCATGTCTTCCCTCCATTTTTGTTGCTCATAATGATGAAGTGAGCAAACTTTGGCATGAGCGATTTGGTCACTTAAACTATTGCTTTATTCAAACTCTATGTATAGAAGATATGGTGACAGGTCTTCCTATGGTATCTTGTCAAGATGGTGTTTGCTCCGAATGTGTACTCGGAAAACATTATCGGGATAGTTTTGACAAACGTGCCTCTTGGCACGCTTCAGCCCCTTTGTAGCTTGTGCACAGTGATTTATGTGGTCCACTTCATGTTGTCTTTCTCTAGGTGAAAGTACTTCTTAACTTTCATTGATGATTTTTTCCAGACGCACTTGGGTATACTTCTTAAAACTCAAGAGTAAAGTTTTTAACATGTTCTTGGCCTTTAAGGCCTTTGTTGAGAAACAATATGGACATCAAATTCTTAAGTTAAGATCAGACAATGGAGGAGAATATGTTAACAACAAATTTATCAAATTTTGCACTGAGCATGGCATTAAATTGCAACATACTATTCCATATACTCCACAACAAAATGGTGTAGCTGAAAGGAAGAATCACACCTTAAAAGAAATGGATAATTGTATGCTTCAATCTAAAGGACTTAGTCTCAATTTTTGGGTAGAAGCAATTAACTGTGCAAATTACATAGTAAATAACACTCCTACTAAAAATCACACTCCTAATAAGGTTTTAAGGAATGTAACTCCAGAAGAAGCCTGGAGCTCAATCAAACCAGACGTAAGTCACTTTTGTGTTTTTGGAAGTGATGCTTGGGCCCATATTCCAGATGCGAAACATAAAGCCTTAGAAAATAAGAGTGAAAAATTTATTTTTGTTGGATATTCTGAAGATATCAAAGGATATAGACTTCTTCAACCAAAATCCAAAAATATAATCATTAAAAGAGATGTAAAATTTGATGAAAATATATCAGCCTGCGAGCCTAGTTTGGTGGGTGTGCCACCTTTGGCCTGCGAGCTTGATTCGACATATGTGCCACCTCTCTTTAGATATTCTATTTTTGATAGCATTCCTTCGAGTTTAGATTATGACAACGATGATTACAATCCTCCTACACCTCTTGAAGATATTCCTTCCGCTCCACAACTTCCAAGATGGGTCTGCTCTACTCGGGATGCAACAAGTTCTCTTGCAGGTGACCCTGCAGATCGACGACGTACACGTTCTTAGTTCAAAAGAACCTCTTCCTTATTGGCTCAAGTTCCAAAAAAACCTGATCCTGACACCTTTGAATAAGCTTCCTATCTTCCAGATTGGGATGAAGCTATGAATGAAGAATATCGTTCATTATTGGCAAACGATACTTGGGATCTTATTCCTCTTCCAAAAGGAAGAAAACTTGTCAAATGCAGAGGGGTTTACAAAAAAAAGTTTGGACCAGATGGAAAAGTGGATAGACATAAAGCTTGTATTGTTGCTAAAGGATTTTCAAAATTTGAATGCATTGACTATATTGAAACCTTATCCCATGTTGCCAAAATGTCTATCTGCCTTGTTCTTTCCCTTGCTTCCTCCTTTAAATGGGAAGTCCATCAGATGGATGTTAAATATGACTTCTTACATGGAGATTTTCAGGAAGAAATCTACTTGGAACAACCCCCTGGCTACATCCAAAATGACTCTAGCCTTGTTTTTCACCTTAGGAAGTCTCTCTATGGTCTCAAACAAGCTCCTTGGAATTGATATGCCAAAATGGATAGATTTCTATTAGATAATGGCTTTTCTAGGTGTCATTCTGACAACACTGTCTACACCAAGAAAGTGGGTAAGTGATTCACCATCATTTTTCTTTATGTTGATGATCTTATCCTTACTGGTAGTGATCCCAACCATATAAACCATATGAAGTCTAGCCTCAAAAAGGAGTTTGAAATGATAGACTTAGGACACTTTCATTATTTCCTTGGTCTTCAAGTCTTGCAATCCAACTGAGAAGGTATTCCCCTTTCTCAGTCCAAGTATGCCTGTGATCCTCTACACTACTTTCACATGGAAGACTGTAAGCCAACCCCTTCTCCCTTTCAGTATGGAGTTAAGCTTTCAGTCACTTGTACTACCCCTGAAGTTGATGCTACCTTATACCGTCAACTTGTTGGTAAACTTCTGTATCTAACCCATACTTTTCCTGACCTTTCCTTTGATGTTGGTCTTGTTGCTCAGTTTATGCACCAACCTCATGAAAGTCACTGGAAAGTAGCTAAAAGAATACTTCGATATATTCGAGGTACAGTTCAGTTCAGGATTCATTACAGTACAAGATCATCTCCATTGTTGATTGGTTTCACTGATTCTGATTGGGTTGGTGACCCTGATGATCGAAAGTCTACTGCAGGATATGTATTCACTCTTGGTTCAGGACCTATTACTTGGTCTTGTAAGAAAAAAAAGTGCCATCTCTCTTTCTTCAGCAGAAGTAGAGTATCGTGGTGCTGTTAAAGCCAGCAAGGAAGCCGTGTGGCTTCGTTAGATCCTGTTTGAATTTGGTCTTCATCAACAACATCCAACTACACTTTGGTGTGATAATCAGAGTGCCAATCAGCTATGTAAAGATCCAGTTCAACATCAGCATATGAAACACATTGAGCTCCACATACACTTTAGCAGAAAGCTCATTCATGTTCTTGAAGTGCAGTATTGTCCAACCAATGATCAAGTAGCTGATATCTTTACAAAGGCTCTCACAGAAGTGAAGTTTACCAAACTTCGATCCATGCTTGAAGTTCAGGAAATATATCATTAAGGGGGGATAGGCTCTAATGCCTCTTTCCTTCTCCTATTGTGTCACCTTTGTAAATCCTTCAATCCTATCCCAAGTTGTTCCTAAGGGGGGATGTTAGGATATTTCGACACATAGAAAATAGGATCCTTTTGTGTCACCTTTGTAAATCCTTCAATCCTATCCCAAGTTGTTCTTAAGGGGGTTGTTAGGATATTCAGACACATAGGAAATAGTTAAGTATAACTTCGTCTAGTGTAGAGTTAGGTAAAGTGTGTTTCTTTACTATGTACATTTGTAACTTATAGTTTAACGGTCACGATTTGTAGTGATCCGACAGTCACTCTCTCCTCGGTATTAACGACACTTGATCTGTGGCTTAACACATTATTGGTACACGATCTCTATTTAAAGAGCATGGAGGGTAATTTGTCTAGTAACCGTTTATGAGAGAAACATATGTTAACTTATTTTTATATTAATAAATTTAGCGAAGTGGCCGCATTGGATCAGGTCATGGATTGTTTCCCTCTTCGAGGGTTTTAACCACGTGATATACTAGTGTACTGATTTTTGATCTCTTTGTGAGCAATGACCTTTGTTTTTTTATCTAAGTAACTTACCCTGTAAATTCCTACAAGGAAAAGTGTAATCAATGATCTCAGGGGTGATGTTCCAGGGGGTGGGTGGGGAAGGGTCATTTGGAATTAGGTGATAGATAGAGGATATGTGTGCAGCAGTTATGTTCCAAGTGGGCCGTATGTTTTGAAAGATAACACGATTGAGCACAAGCCAAATATCCCAAAAGATTAATGTGGGAAGATTGCAGAGTTTTTGGGTATTGGATAATTGCCACCAAGATTCCAAAGCCAAGTGAACATTATGACCCTCCCATCTTAAGTTTAGGTTGAGAGTGGAAAGGATGAGAGTCCAGATGACAAGGCATGTAAGAAATAGGTTTTTAGTGTCCTCTTCTACCATCATGCATAATATACATCTGGTGGGTTCAATGTGTGAGCGTAGTTGAAGTGTGCCCGAATGGGTATTTTTTTTTAGAGTATACACCACATTAGTAATCTAGGTTTTGCAGGGAACTTGAGTGTCTAGAGTGAACTCCACCATGAGCATTGAAACAAAGGATGACGTGTATCAAAAATGTGTATATAGCCCTCCTTAGGTGTATATTTACCATGTTTAGAGATCATCCATATGATTTCTTCCTCTCTGTCGGTGATTCTAGCATGCGATTCCGATAGATCATTTAGGTAGTGTTTCCAAGCCTCCTCCCATTGCGGATGGATGTGTAGGTCATAGAGGGTCAGCCAGCCTTGGGAGAAAATAGTAGTATGTTACCTATCTACCACTTGATAAAGAGTATGAAAACCAGATTGATTGAGTGCATGGATAAGTTCAGGAGGGAGGATATGTGAATTCTCGCAACCAGACCACGGATCACAGTGAATACGAACTTGTGTTCTAGAACCCACCTTCTAGGCGAGTCCATTTCTAATGTGTTAAATTAAATAAAGGATGGCCCTCCAGATAGTAGAGATGTTGGATATGTGTCCTGGCACATTTCTGATCCAATTGAGTGGATAGAGCGGGTAAACATAATTTTGAGTAACAACCCTGGTCCATAGGTTATGTTCAGTGAGGATCTTCCAACCCAACTTTGCAGCCAATGCCTTTGCAAAGGAGTGTAGATCTTTAATGCCCCATCCACCCCATCTTTTTGTAAGGGTGATGAGTGCCCATTTGGTCCAAGAAAAATTATTTCCCTCCTTAGCCCCATTCTATAGAAACCATTGACCGATTTTTTGTATCCTGTTGAGTATGCCTTTTGGTATCCAGGTTAAGGAAATCCAATAAACTAGTATGGCCTCTAATACAGACTTGATAAGGACTAACCTACCAGCCCAAGAAATACATCGATGGTACCAAGCATTTAACCTTTTGTCTATATTAGCAATCAACCATGTCCAATCTGCAGATTTGTAGTTGCCTATATTCAAATTTTTGCAATGAAATTTCTTATTTAATATGTTGCAAATGGATTTTACTTGTATGTTATCATCAAATAAATGTTGAGCTAGAAATAAACTATTTTAATTCTTATTCTGTTTAATTGAAATGATAATTATAGGTTTAGTTAAAAGATCTCATATTTAAGTCCTCACATATGGTATCAGAGCCAAGTTTCAAACACTTACGAGCCTTTTAAGTGACCACCATGCAACTGTAATTTAAAGAAAAATAAAATTTCTTAAAGATATAAAAATAGATAAATTAAAAAACTATGGGATTTGTACACATCTCGAGTCTATATATTTACAACGACTTCTTACATATTGGCCTATGTATATATACATATATTTTCACCATAAGCATAACCCACACTTGCCGTGGAGACTGAACTTAAAAACAACATTCTTTTCTTTCTTCCACTCCAATATTGAAGCATGTATTTCGTGTCAGTTTTGAATTGGGATGGGAATTCCATTATACCAAATGAGAGAGTGAAGTGTCCCAAGTTCGGGAGTCAAGCTAGTGAGTGAAGTCATTAGCTAGGGAGATAGAGAGTTAATCATTAAAACAACTAGGATATGTTTCATTAGGAGGATTTTCATGCATTACATATGATATTTGCTTATCTTTTCCATTTATTTCAATCATTGATAGTATATGTAATTATGATTTCTTATAGGCATACTTATTTTAGTCATGAATTATATATTGGAACATCCTATTTCATTCATAACACTCTCTATGCAAAAGAAACAATGATTCTCTGTTCTTTTTCAGTAAAATATGTACGTACAACGGGTTAAGGATAGGAAATTTACTGCATATTGCATACTCTGCCATCCATTTCTATGGTAATCCTCAATTCTAGGGCGAAGGCATTTTCCTACATTCAATTTTTCAAGTGGATCAGTTCACTAATCATGGATGAAATATTAATGATGGGCCAAAAAATCAATCACACAACACAAGATGTATCTGGGGAAAGAAACAACTCAAAACCCTACTATCTGTATTTTTCATAAATTCAAGTTCATGAAATAATACAATGCTATTTCCGTCACTGAGAAACCTCTGCACTCTACTGAATATCTCACTTTGATCTAGGAAAAATCCGTCCAATACTTAACTAATTCTCATCCTCTGTCTAACCAGCCTTGCTTACGCATTCTTGGAGGAATTATGGCCCTATTAATAAGGAGATTCCCA
Source organism: Pinus albicaulis (assembly GCA_034641835.2). NCBI lineage: Eukaryota > Viridiplantae > Streptophyta > Pinopsida > Pinales > Pinaceae > Pinus > Pinus albicaulis. Next base: position 240,115,696 of record CM076572.1, read on the forward strand.
AGAATTAATTGCAGAACTCCTTCAAGGAAACCTGATGACCTCATGCATGATCTATACAATTTTCTAATTATACAACTGATAGTTATCTTTCCTTTAGCCCCAATCTCAACTGGGCCTTCCTTAGAAATGACATGCAATAACTATTTATAGCGAATTATTAGTTAACTCATATATCATGACTTGTGAATTAAATCAGATTTAATTCACTAGACCTATCACTATCTCATCTTTTAGTTAGAACTAGTTAAACTGATTTTAACTGAAATAATTGAGTTAACTAATTACAACTTACAAATAATTGCAACTGGACCACCTAAACCTTAGAGTGGAGTCTACATGCCTCTAGTTTGAGCTCCAACTCAAATTAACTGAGCTAAATAAGTATTTATGACTCATTTAAGACTTAAAAGTTTTTATGAGATGGAATTTCGATTTTACTTCTAATTTAATTAAGGGAAAATGAAATCATAAGCTCCCTTGGGGTTCCATTTCAACACAGCCCACCAAGGGCTTCCATAATGTTTTTCCAACCAAGGCTTCTAAGACTAGTAACTGATCATCCTAAGTTTTTACAGGGCTTCCATATTGTTTTTCCAACCAAGGCTTACAAGAACTAATAACTCAACCCACAACCAAAGGAACAAGAAAACCAACGAAAAAATAAAACAAAAAACCCACAACACCACGGCTATCCAAGAAATGGAAAGTCTAGGGAAAAACACTGTTAATCTAGGAAATCCTTTATGCTAATGAAAAATCATAAACAATCATATGCCTGCATGCCAAAAAATAGTGAGGGCTGCAAGAAAAACCCGTTTTGGTTGTTGATCCCAATGTCCTCTTTCTCTTTCCTACTTTTCCTTTGCTCCAAATCCCAAGTCTGCCACACTCCTCCAAGAGTGCTCCAAGAATGATCTAAATGGGAATATTAGTTTTCCTGTGCTAAGATCCAATTCATAATATAAACAAAGAGCTTGAGGAATGAGAGGTTAATTGCAAGTTTAATATGAGTTTTTATGTGTTTTTATGAGAATTTCATGAGTAAATTAACATAAACAAATCACTGAACAACAAAATCTAACATACATGAACATCGCCATAAATAATAACACAATTTCAGATGATGAAGGATTTCACCTCTCCTATGATATGTATCCTTGGTCCAACTTCCAATGGCTTGACCCTCTTCTATTATGCTCAAAAGTGTGATTACATGTGTTTACAATGCTCAAACAACTCTAAAACCTATTCCATCAGCTCCAAAATTCCCAAAAATGCCTATGTAGCCTCTTTCTGCATCGAATTTGGCCAAAAACTCATCAAGGTATGATCTCCCCTAGTTTCTCCACTATTCGTTCTACATTTTCCCCAAAATCGAGTTCCGAACCCACAATTTATCCTCAAAAATCACTAATTGAGTGCTAATTCCGCCAAAAAAAGGGTGAAATTGTCGGGGCATTAATTTTCCCTCTAACACCTAAAAACCATATTGACTATGGTAAATATTTTTTTTATATGTAAAGCCCGTGCGGTTGGGCTAACTGCCAGACTTAACATTGACGTGGGCACATGAAGCGGTCTCCGTTGGTGGTTAGCACTGGCGGTTCTAGTTTCGGTGGGTTGGATAAATTCGGTCTTCCATTTCCCTGATCACATTACCTGTTTCCACCATGGTTGGGTTAGTTGTAACGGTTATGGGGAGGCGTGGGGCTAGCCTCTAGCCCATGGTCCCCGCCCTTGGCATGGTGGCCAGGACTGGGGTTAGACCCTGGTTCTCTTCCCCCAATGCACTAACTATATGAAAGAAAAACCAAACTGTGCCCATGTTTTATTAAGGAACATATGCGATGGCGTGAAAGTGGCTCTTGGTGCTTGGTGCTCGGTGGTCGCGGGTTTGACCCCAACTGTTGCTACAAGGACTTGACCCAATATTTTGGTGGTCATCGGGCTACCACATGGCAGCTTGTGGTTGTCCACCAATCCACCAATATAATTGCACCATTTCAAACCAGTAACCAAGTGCCACTTGGCACAATACCATTCGCTAGAGATAAATCTTGACCAAGTCAAATTGTAGAATCACCCTGCCATGTAGGCATTCCCATTCATCTGTACAGACTGCTAGCTAGGTTTTCCTGCATTTAAAACAAATTTGCATGTTTGAAAAAGTGGAAAAAAATGCATTTCTGGGAGCATACGGTGTCAGTTTTCTGCGAAACGAGTTGTGTCTGATTCAGAATGACGAGATGTACACAGTCGTTCAGGTTCCACGCCATTCTGAAAACTTTTATTTTTGAGAATAATCTTGAGCACCTGATAACTCCTCTCTACTGGAAGCTTTTGGACCCCAAAATATCACTTTCAGTTGTTCAGTAGATAAGGGTAGAGTTCCCTCACCTTTCCAATATTGATCGATTTTTCCTTCGAAGGATTTGCACCTTTGAGCCCCACACAGAGGTAGTCTATACTCCCTCTTTTTAATGCCCTTTTTATTCTATCAAGAATGGTGTTTTTTTGAAGCTCGTCAAGGTATTCAGGAGAAAAGTCTTTAATATAAGGAATCTAAACTTTTTCTCCTTGATCTTCAATCAATGGAGACTGATACAACCTCAATTTCTCAACATTAACAACAAAGTAAATTTGCATGTATGAAGGAATCTAACTTGAAGGAATTTTCACTAATCTTTTCCACAATTATGAAAGGACCATAATGGATTGGTTTCAATTTTTTATCTTCCCCTTGAAGCCTCCCTTTTCTAATGTGAAGCCAAACATCGTCTCCAACTTGGAACTTGTGATCTACATGATGTTTGTCATGCCTTGGTTTGTACTTGCCTTAGCTCTTTTTAAGCTGATCTTCAATTGTTTGATGTGTTGATTGGATTTGTTCTAAGAACTTCTTGGCATTGTCTATGTCATTATGGCTATCAATAGAAACATCCTTCCCAGAACTGAAATCCAGTGGAAATCTAGGCAAGTATCAATACATGGCTCAAATGGAAATTTTTATGTAGAGGAGTGTTTTGCTTGACCACCTCGGTTTGACCATCTGTTTGTGGATGAAAGGTTGTGCTCTTCTTCAACTTTGTGTCCATCAAATCCCACAAACATGACCAAAAATCCCAACAAATCGAGAATATTGATCACTAACAATGGATGTGGGCAAACCAAAGTGGACCCAAAAATGTTGAAAGAATAAGTGAGATTTTTGTTCAGGTGTGATTTTATTTTTACATGGAATTAATATACACATCTTGCTGAACCTATCCACAACTACATACAAATAATCATGACCTGTTTTTGACAAAGGAAGACCTCCTACAAAATCCATAGAAACACTCTCCCATGGATGTGAAGGTACAGGAAGTGGCGTGTACAATCCTAACTTCCTATTTCTATGCTTACTGACTGCACATAATGAACAACCTTTAATGAAATTTGACATACTTTCAAGCATACAAGGCCAATAAAAATACCTTTGGAGATGTGCCACTATTTTTCTCACACTGAAAGGTCAAGCAATAAGAGAAGTGTATGCTTCCCTTATGACATTCTCTCTCTCCCCTTATGGAATACAAAGCTTGCCCAAATGATACAACAATTTTTTATGTACATGGTAATCCAATTCCTCTACTTGGTTTCCTTGACTCAAGCTTGTATAAACATCTTGAAAGTCATTATCACATGCATATTGATCAATATAACTTTCATGCAAAACATAATTATGTTTGAGTAAAGTAGTTCCACTAATAATAGGCCTAGAAAGCATATGAGAAACCTTGTTGTAAACACCTTTCTTATACCTTATGGCCAAGTGGAATTGGTGTAAAAAACCCATCCATTGAAAGTTCCTTTACTGCTGAAACTTAGTTTGTGATTGCAAGTATTACAATGGATGGTGGTCTGTGTGTATGATGGTTTCCTTTATCATCAAGTAGTGTTTCCACTTTTTCACACTTTGAACCAACACATAAAGCTCCTTGTCATAAGTAGGATAGTTAAGCATTGCACCATTGAAGGTTTTTGAATGAAATGAAATTGGCTTACCATGTTGCATAAGGATTGCACCCATGGCATAGTCTCTTGCATCAGTTTGAATCTCAAAGGGTTGTCTCAAGTCTGGTAGTGCAAGTGCTAGGGCTGAAATGATATTCTCTTTCAAATAATCAAATTCTTTTTGCTCCTTTCCTCTCCACTGGAAGACCTTTTTCACACTAGTCAATGCATGTAAAGGAGCTACGATATAAGAGAAGTTAGCAATAAAATTCCTCCAATATTGGGCTTCTCCCAAAAATTCTTACCTTAGTGACTATCTTGGGCGTTGGCCAATTCAAAATGACCTCAACCTTAGAGGGGCCTATCCTAAACTCACATCTCCAAGAATATGGCCCAAGTACACCAAAGAAGTTTTACCAAACTCACATTTTGACATATTCAAAAGCAATTTTTCTTTCCTAAAGACATCAAGTACCTTTCTTACATGCATGACATGTTCATCAAGTGATTTACCAAAGATTAAGATATCATCTAAGTAGACGATGACAAACTCATCAAGAAATGGACTTAAAATATCATTCATCACATGCATGAAGGTAGCAAGAGAATTACATAAACCAAAAGGCATAGCAAGCCATTCAAACAAACCTTATTTGTTTTGAATGATGTCTTCCAAATGTCACCTTCAACAATTCTAATTTTATGGTAGCCACTCCTTAAGTCCAACTTAGTAAAATAATTTTCATCTTTCAATTGATCATGTAAATCATCTATTCTAGGAAGTGGATAATAGTTCTTTACTGTAATCTTGTTCAGTGCATGGAAATCTATGCACATGCTCCATGTTCCATCCTTCTTTGGCACCAAAATAATATGTGCCGCACATGGTGAAGTACTTGGTCGGATGATCCCTTTGTCCAACAACTCTTGGATTTGATTTTTGATTTCAGTAGTCTCCATCATCGACATCCTATACATGATAATGTTAGGAAGAGGACAATCTTATTGCAACTATATTTCATGATGAATTCCCCTCTTGGGAGGTAACCCATTTGGCTCCTGAAACATCTCATTATTTTGATTAACCACTTCAATAAAATCAGATTTAAACTTTGGTTCACAACCTTGAAATGCTTCATAATCAATATCATTCTTTGGTTTAATCATAAGAAGCACAAAATTATTGCTTGAATTCACTAGTCTTTTTATTTTCCCTGCATTATCTATTGAAAGATTTAGTTTCTTGCGATGAGCTCTCACAATATACCCCACACCATTTTTGAACAAGGGTACTTGTTTTCATGGAAATAGAAGATGGATTTTCTATCATAGAGGTAGGAATATCCAAAACAATTCCTAAAATATCAAGTGGTACAACATCTAAGTCAACTTCGTAAATGAAGTTTGCTATGATTGCAAACTGAAGAATACACTTACTTGTAACCTGCAAATTTGTGTTCTTGGATATCCAACCCAATGAATATGGTTTTTGATGAGGAATGGTTTCAAGATTAAGTTTCTTGACTAAGTCTTCAGATATCAAATTGGCTTGAGACCCACTATCAAATAGTGTGTCGATTTTTGTATGTTTTGAAATAACCCTCCCATGAAATAATTCAATTCTTGTTTCTTAATTTGGAGTACTAGTGTGACAATTTGATGAACTAGTGCTAGAAATGGATTATTTTCCTTTCATACCTATCGCTGCAATTTTAGTTTCATCATCCAAGCTAGATCCCAAATCCTGTTGAGTGGTTGTAGCTTTTTTTGGTTTTCCCGTGTTGTTGAATTTCTTGGGCCTCATCTCAGGATGAAGCTTCCAAAAATGGTCTTCATCACGACCCTCTTTGGAAAAATGTTTGAATGCCATTTTATCTCCATTTTTAATGGATGTATTTTTCTTTCCTTTTCCTTTCTCTCCACCCTTAACTGGATTTTTTTTAACCCTCTTCTGGAATATTTTCCCCTCTTGCTTCAAGGTGAGTGGCTTGCACACAAACCTCATCTAGACTAGTGTGATTGAACATAAGCATAATATGCCTTAGGTAGATATGTAAACCCCTTATATACTTCAACAACGTGTCTTTTTAATGAAAATAAAGACCTAACATAAGAATTCTTATTCTGAATTCTTGGGTGTAATATTACGCACTTTGACCTTTAAGTTGTCTAAAGTTTTACCAATTCATGATGGATTTTTGTGTATATGCTAGAGGGTAAAATTTTCTTTTAATGTTCAGCAATGAAATTAGACCAAGAGAGTGAGATCTTACCATTTTTTTTAATCTCATCTCATGTATTGAATTCCCACCATACTAGTGTTGCACCCTCCAGTCTCAAGGAAGCTAGATGTATCTTTGTATCGTCGTCTTGAAGGTTTTGAATTATGCAATAGACCTCCAACCGACAAACTCAATTGTCAAGCTTATCTGCATTCACTTCACCATTATACATAGGTAAATCAAATTTAATTTCAGGTTTTAACAAGGGTTGTTTACCAATTCCTTTTGAGGTATGTTGATGAGTATGAGTAAGGGTTGTTGTAGTGGAAGAGGATGAAGATGAAGGTGAATATGGTGGTGAGGATGATGGTGGAGTAGATGGTGGCTTATCACCATTTCCATTACTACCTCCTTCTGGAGAACCCTCTCCTCTTGGAGGCCTAGATATTTCACCCTGCAACCTTGTGTTCCTCTCTTCATAGAGGACCTTCACCATCTCTGTCATGTCAAAGAAAGCCTTCCTAAAAGCCTTCTCATCCTCTGACATGTTATCAATTCCTCCTACATGAGACATGCTTACTAAAGCTTGTACTGCAACTGGAGGTGAATCTTGTGGAAATTGTGCCCTCATTCTCCTTGCTCCAACTATATAACCTGCACCCAAAATCTTACCTTCTCCTCTCTTGAGCTTCAACCTTGTAAGCATTTAAACACTTACAAATTAAATCTTCCTTGCACAAGTAAACCTAGTGCTTTGATACCAACTTGATATGAATGGGAATATTAGTTTTGTTATGTTAAGATCCAATTTAGAATATAAATAAAGACCTTGAGGATTGAGAGGTTAATTGCAAGTTTAATATCATTTTTTATGTGTTTTTATGTGAATTTCATGAGTAAATTAACATAAAAAAACACTGAAAATCAACATCTAACAAACATTAACATCACCATAAATAGTAACACAATAGCACATGATGAAGGATTTCACCTCGCCTGAGCTATATCTACTTGTTCAAGATTCCAATGGCTTGGAACTCTTCTATTATGATCAAAAGTGTGATTACATGTGCTTACAATGCTCAAACAACACTTAAACATGTTTCATCAGCTCCAAAATGCACAAAATTTCCTATGTAGCCTCTTTTTGCATCAAATTTGGCCAATAATTCATCAAGTTATGATCTCCCCTACTTTCTCCACTATTCGTTCCACATTTTCCCCAAAGTCTGGCGCCGAACCCAAAATTTTGCCCCAAAAGGCGCTAACGGACCGCCAATTTTTCCAAAAACAGGACGAAATTGTCGGGGCATTAATTTTCTCTCTAATGCCTAAATACCAAATTTAAAACCATATTGATTATGGTTGTATATATATATATATATATATATATATATATATATATAAAGCTCGTGCGATTGTGCTAACCACTGAACTTAATATTGAATGGGCACATGAGGCAGTCTCCGTTGGTGGTTAGTGCTGGTGGTTTAAGCTTCGACGGTTTGGATAACCACAATCTTCCGTTTCCCAGGTCATATTACTCGTTTCCACTGTGGTTAGGTTAGTTTTAACAATTATGGGGGGGGGGGGGCATGAGGCTAGCCTCCTGCCCATGGTCCCCGCCCCCAACATGGTGACTAGGGCTGTGGCTAGACTCCGACCCCCTCACCCCAATGTGCCAACTATATGAAAACAAAATCAAACTGCACCCATAGTTTATTAAGGAACATATGCGATGGTGCTTGGAGCTTGGTGCTCGGTGGTCATGGGTTCGAACCCGGTGCTATTTCTCGGACTTGAACCAATATTTTGGTGGCCCTCAGTATGACACGTGGTGGCCCCTGACTAGGCCACATGGGAGCATGTGGTTAGCCATCAATCCACCAATAAAATTTCACCATTTCGAATCGGTAACCAAGTGCCACTTGGAACAATACCTTTCACTAGAGATAACCCTTGACTAAGTCAAACTGTACAGTCACCCTACCATGTAAGCATGCCTAGTCAGCTATATGGATGTTGGCTAGGTTTTCCTGCATCTTTTTGAAAAAAAAATCCTATTTGAAAAAGTGGACAAAATGCGTTTTTGGGAGCATGCAATGTCTGTTTTCTGTGAAACAAGTTGTGCCAGATTCAAAATCATGATATATACACGATCGTTTATGTTCCACACCATTCTGATAAATTTTATTTTTGAGCATAACCTTGAGCACCTAATCAAAGAAAAATTGTAATGTTCCAAAATTTTAGCCTCAAAGCTAAATGGAACATTAGAGTTAGAAGTAGCTCTACCGGTGAATAAATGGGTAGAAAAGCCCATAAGTCTCCTAAGGAGGGATACAAGTACTCCAAGTGTGAAAGGAGACACTATTTATAGCCTAATAAAACACCTCCATGTGTGAATAGAAATAAAATCAAGTTGATTCAGTCCACTTTGACTAAGTCAACAACGCAGTTGTGGAGGAGGAGGAATCCAAGGAAGGATAACGCAATTTTGGAGGGAGATGTATCTTTGGATATGGATGACCTAATTGAGTGGGGACAAGGGCAAGAAAACTCATGTTTTATATAAGGAATATGATGGCAACATTATTCTTCATGTCTTAGATTGTTATTCTTGTCTGCTCAGACTTTTGCTTCCTCTTGCTGTTTAGCAGGGTAGCAGTGCTGTTTAGCACCGGGTGTTCCCGAGCAGGAATACCACCTCTCTCCTTGAGGGCCTCATTGGGAGAGTTTTAATTCATAATTCCACATCAGGTTTTCAGGCCAAGCTTTAGTTAACTTCATCAGCGCAATTTTTTCCGGATATTGTGCAGTACTGCTAGGTGCAGCAGTGGAAGGGATTGGAATCCCAGTTCCTGAGCTAGTTTCTCATTGGAGGAAGGTTTTTTTCACTTGAGGGACCTGTTGGAGAGCTCAAAAGCTTATTTCATATCTATGGTATCAAACCACACATTTCCCCTACATTCCTAGCACTATTCCAGCTAGGGAATGCGTTATTTTGGAGGTAGCATTTAGTGCATGGTCTAGTGGCTTCGTTGCAGTGTTTCCTTGTGATTGAGAGGTTCATCCTTTCATGGGAGGGAGCCCTTGAGGGATCTAAATCATATCAGACATCTTTCCAGATTTGTATGCTCTTATGCTTCAGTGTTGCAGTGGTGATTCAGTAAATTTCTGAATATCACATTTGTATGCAGAGTGTTTGACAAGAAACCCTTGCCGGTTTCTCTTGTATTTTGTATGAGGAGACTAGATCTCCGTTCTTCAGCATTTCTAATAAATATATGAGTAGATCTAATTTTTCTCCCATTTTTTGAGTTAAAACCCTCTTTATAATTCACAATCACTTTTATGTAGAAATCCTTGTGTTGCAGTATTTGGGGTTTTTGGTTATTTTCAGCTACACTAGTGTGGGAGGTCTGTTTAACCCACCTAGTTTGATTTATTTTAGCTCTATTCTTGGATTTAGGTTTTTTATTGAATAATATATAGGATCCAAGAGTCTATTTCACTATTTTATTGCATATGTTGTTGGAAATGAATTTTTAGTGCATGATTCATGAGATATCCTGACTTTGGGATGTTACAGTCGTATCGGAGCATAGTCTTGGCTCAGCCTGTGGATCTCAGGCCATTAAATTTCAGAGGAAGGAGAGATGGAAAGAATTTAGAGAGCTTCAGTATGTGAAGGGAGAAAGGAAGACAAGCTTACAGATATTCTTTCAAAATCTATGCAAAGCTTTCAAGGAGAGCTGAAGAAAATGATATGGGAGATGGGATCTCCAAAGGGAGTTGGATCTAGAGAAGAATCTAGATTTGGACATGGTGAGTGTGAGCATGTAGCTACACACCATGATGCATAGCACAGTCAAGTGCCCAGATCTATCTGGAGATGGATGGGAGGAGGAAGAATGCCTAAGAGAAGAACTCTTAGTGATTTGTTGCAGGAGTATGAATGTCAAACTGAGAGGTTTAGAGATCATACTGATTTCCAAGAGTTTTGCAAGATCCAAGTGGAGAAGAGCAAGAAACATGGTGGATTTTTGAATCTTGTTCTTTGAAAAATGCAAAAACTTCCTCTTATGCAAGATTCACAGAAACATTGGTGGGAAGGTTTGATGAGAAACTTCCTAAGGCACATGAGCAAGGGAAACTTGAGAAAACAAAACCCTTGCATGTGATGGATGAAAATCCACTTCAGAAAACCATGGGAGAAGCTAAAATCTTGCATTACACATTTCCAGAAGCAAGACCTGCAGTTCATATTCTTGAACAAGAGGGCATGGGGATCTCCTTTTCACAGGGGGATCCAACTATTGAGATGTTGCCCATTGATGGGGATGAGGGAAACAACACTGTCACATATAGAGCACATCCAGTACCTCATGCAGAGGGAGGAGGAGCACATGCTCGAACAGGAGGGATTATTGTACTCTTAAAAGAAGTTCCCCAGGATCCCATACATGGAGGTCCAAGCACAATTAGTGAGAAACATGATTGTGCAGCATTGCAGCTGGAAGGAGGAGGTAGGAGGGAAGAGAAACATCACTTGATGAGAGGCACACACCCTTATTTATTTCAGAGGGAAAATGAAAGGAAGAGACTGAATGATTTGCGTTGTAAGGGCAGGGGCAAGGTTGCCCAACCACATGAGCAGTCTACTCTTGACATTGTTGTCTCACTAAATGGAGGCATTCCACCTGGGAGGGCACCTGATCTAGAGTTGATGAAAGACATCTTGTCTTTTGATTCACCACTCTTGGATTTTGGAGAGGTGAAGAGTTTGGAGGAAGACTTTGGCATGGGGGATGTCAAAGTAGCAGGCAACAGCATGAGGAGAGCTTTACATGCTAGATCAACAACGCTGTCTCTTAGGAGGATTGATCCTTATTGGAGATCTCAGCTCTTGGCAGAGTAATCCAAGGATCTTGGTGCATGCATGATTCTTGATGACCCAGATGGAGATGATAGATACATGGCGGATGATGTGGTCATCTATTCCTATGGCAACATCTTCTTGACTAGATCTTCTAGTCTTAAGGAGAAGCTGCTACATGCGACACATGAAGACTTCTCTTCTATGCACTTTGATGCATATTTCCATTTGATGGAGGAGTTCACTTGGGAGGGAAACCAGCTTGACATATATCAGCATATGGAAATACACATAGCCCGGATGGTAATGAGGAGGAGGTCATAACCACTTCCCTACTCTTTGGAGGTGAGGGAGGATTTCCAGTTGAGCCATTTCAACTCAAGATTTCAAGTGCATGATGGAGGAGGTATCAGTTCATATTTTGGATTGTACTTCTTTCCCTTATTTGAGTAGCATATTGTAACAAGAAGAATTATCTCTTATTGAATATTGTATGATGATGTACTTGCAGCTACTTGTAGCATTGATTTTGGCTATTTTTTTGATGGTTTGTGGGGGAAGCCACATGATTCTTGGTGTGCACCATTGACACCATATTGTAACTTCATGTTTCCATATTATGAGATGACTGTGGCAGAAAATAAGTGGCTGGTAAAGAACTTGTTATTTCTTATTTTGATGTAGGCAAAGGATTCACTACGCTGTTTCCCTGGGTGGAACTATGATTCACTCTCTGGTTGTCACTTGGAAACTTTTTCTCATTGTACCTTGCTTCCATACATTGCTGATATGTTTATATTCATGGGGAGCTTTGTTTGGATAGTGGGCTTAAGATGGAAGATGCCCATTGGGAGCATGATTCTTCCCACTTTATATGTTGTACATTTCAAGAGAAACCATGGGAAAACCATGATTGCCACATCACACTTTTTCTCTTGTTGTGGGAGGGACCACTTGGAGGACTTGAGGAGGCACTTCATGGCTGAATTGTTTGTTGGGGCATCATACAAGTTGAACATCATGATCTTACTCTATGGCTTGTGTTAGCCACCTATAAAAATTTGTCATATCAAATGGTGGCTAGATCTTTTCTAGCCTTCAAGAAACAATTCATTTCCCAAATTGTGAGTTCTTGAAGTCTTAATGATGTCTCTTTTCCTTTAGAAAACCTTCACTGATATTTCCCTCATAAACCTGAAAAATTTTATGTTCACAAGAAGAAATACTGCTCTAAAAACCCATTTTCCCTTTCATTTTACCCCTCATTTCACTCATAAATTAACCTCCTTTTTTATCCCATTTTCCCTCATGAAATTCCTCCATTTCCTCATTTTCCTTCCTTTCCTTTACAAATTCCCTTTCATAAGGTTTAAAACTCCTTTTTGAACCTTATTGGAACTTTCAAAATCCTAAAAAAATCCATCAAAAATCATAAAAACAGTCTTTTTGCACTAAGGCATTTTAAGCCCCTTTTGCCTTATCCCAGCCCCTTTTTCCGCATAAAACCGGCACTGAGACCAGGCGTTGAGGCCTAATCGCACAATCACAATCGAGCTTTTCTTTTTTCCTTGTTACCTATTTAATTTGGAAACTCCGATTACGATTAGGCCTTCTCTTTTAAACCCCCGATCTATTCATCCTTTCACAGGACCTTAGCCTCGCAATCGGGTGCTAAAACACCATAAAAAACTCTTCCCGAAACATAAATTTCCTTTTTATTTTATATAAAACCCGACCTTCCTTGTGTATAAATAAAACCCGATAGTCCGTTGTTTCGGCGAATGTCAACCATTGATCCGCTCTGCCTCCTCAGATCCAACGGTCCATATTGTTCCTCCTTCCAAATCCGCCATTCCGCCTTTTTCCTGCATAATTAAATCTCCACCGTTGATCTAGTTTTTATATTGACGGCTCTTGCTCAATCACAATTGGAAAATGGCATTTTCCCCTAACACTTTGCCCTTTTTACCTTTCTCCGATGCCGATTCCCCCGATTGAATCTTTGCCGTTGAATCCACAAGAACCGACGACTAATATTTCGTCTCAACTTCGCCCACAACTTTCCTCCTTTTCCCCTCTGATTGAATATTAACCGTCAATCTACTCCCAGATCTAACGGCTCATACTTCATCGCATTGCAAAAACTCCTATGGTGTTTCCCTTTCACTCCTCCAATTGCAAGCTTGCGATTTAATCTGGACTGTCGAATCCACAAGAACCGACAGCCCAGATTTAATTGCCCTCTGCCATGGCCCTCCGACATTTAATCCACCGAGTGAATCTCCACTGTTGATCTCTCTAAGATCTAACGGCCCGCATTAAATCGCATCGGCGCATTTCATCGTGCTTTCCCTTTTTTCTCCGTCGATTTGCGACTTTGCGATTGAATCTAGGCCGTCCATTTCATGCATCCGACGGCCCAGATCTAACCTAAATTACCTTTGTTATTTCTTAAACCCCGTAGTGTGAAATATTTCGGAAAATATCCACCATTGATCTCTACAGATCAACGGTCCATGTTTCACCCAACCTCCTCTTGAATCCCTGCCTCATATTCCTTTCGTTTACCCCATCTTTAAATCTGAGCCATTTATTCTGAAGATCTAATGGTCTAGATTAGACCCTGTAGGTCCAATTCCTTTGGGACCTACCTTCCCCCTCAACTGATCTGGATCATCCATTCCTGATATCCAACGGTTCAGATCAAAGCCATCTTGGCCCTGCCATCCATTTTTCACCCGCACATCTTGTCTTATCGCGCTCTCACTCCCACTGTCAGATCTCCCCCATCCTTCATCCAAATATTTCTGTCCCATATCGTGTAATTCTATGCCTCAACGTCAAGTCCAAAAATTATGCGATATGGCCAGTATTAAAAGGACACATGGCGGGCGGCGAGGCATATCGCGTTTTTTTTGAGAAATTCTGAAACCGCCTTTAAGCTGCGCGAAACCAGTGGTCTCTACAACCAAAACCACCTTTCCCATTTACATTGAATTTTCTTATTTTAAATCTCCGCCATTGATCTTTGTTGGCTCGTCTAATCCAATGGCCCAGAATCTTTCCGCAACCCCAAATTTCATGAAACCCATTTTTCCTCCGCCAAAGGTTTTTTTCCCCTTTCCACTATATTTTCATCCATTTTCGTTATTATGTTTCCCCCTCTACATTATAAAAACCTGATTAATCTTGATTGTTTATCAATCTGATCCAATGGCCCGGGCTTAATCCAACCACCATTTATCCAACCGCCTCTCCTTTTGACCCCGGCAAGCAATCTTGACTGTTGGTTCTGTTCATCCAATGACCACGCTCTAACCTAAACCTCTGAAGCATTTTTAACCTACCCACGCAGGATTTTATAATTTTCGCTTGTTTGTGTAGGTTTTTAAAGGTTTCTCATTGTTTTAAAAATGAAACAAAGGACCGGGGATGACGATCCCTCGGGCCTTTATTCATGGAGGAGATCATTTTGTAGAGTTTCATATCATGTTTTGTTTGTACCTCATGAGAATTGATGACATTATACAACCCTCTGCACACCTGCGAGAACAAGAAAAACACAGCAAACTCCACAGATAGAGAGTATCAGTTTGACAGCATAAAATCAAAGAAAAAATGGAGAATTGAAGGTCTTAAACACAGTTTTGAGGGATTAAGGTGTAAATTCGACTACCAAGGGCCTAATTCACGCAGTTAAAGACAACATAAAGACCTGAAGACAGAGATAAAGCCTAATCAAACCTAAAACATAGATCAAAGCAAATTAAAGGTGTTTTAGGATATAACAAAGAAACTTAACAGTCCAAAAAGCCTACACTGCCACAGTAGAGGCAAATTGAATCCTCTTCAGCCACCACAGTGCCACCTACCTCTTTCAATAATTCAGAAGAATGCAGAGTTTTTACCTCAGTCAGGGATATTTTGTTTAAAGCAACCGAAGTTATTACAAACTCTGCCTAAAGAATTTTAAAGTCAACAAACTCTACTAAGCGGTTGAAATACTTAATGAAAATCAATTAATACAGAAGAATAATCAGTAATATTATTTGTTGAGCCCCTCAAAGGCTGAGAAGCATTAAACTATATTAATTGAACTTAGAGATATTTTCTCTCATCGCACCTCCTCATTTTTTCTATAAATACTTCTGTAGAAGATTAAACAAAGGTTGGTCTCCGAATATCTGTTGCATGTAAATAGTTTTCTGAAGCTGCTGTAAGTTCTGTTTGTAATTGAAGATACCTAAGTTGAGATGAGAAGTTTGAAGCTGTAGAGACCCACTCGAATTGATGATTGTAACTGGTTTGAAGCATCAAATACATGTTGATTGATGGGATCCTGGTCTATGTCAACGGTGAAGTTTTTCTTATTGTAAATCTTTATTTTCTTTTGTTTCCATTTTTTCCATCTTCTCTGATAAAGAACAAAAATTATAGAGTTAGGATTTACTGTCAAAAGTACCCTTATCTCACTGATAAGATTTATCTGTATGTTTTCCTCAAATTGTGTGTTTAAGAATGATTTAATATAGTCTAAGCAGTTAAGGAATTTTGGTGTTCCCATGTCTTACTGTCTAGATTTTAAACGTTGTTCTTGAAAGTTATTTTCAGTTCCTGCTAAGTAAAGTTGAACTAGGGAAGTCTATGGTTAGCCCTGTCCTCTAGTTTTATCTCCAAAGGTTTTCTGAAAGTTTCCCTGAGAGTATGTTGAGAGCAGGATAGGTTCAAAGTCCTTACCTGATCTTAGACTCTTCTTTGTTTATCTTAAGTGTTGTCTTGATAAGTTTACTAATTAAAGAATGAAATAGGGAAGTCTATGGTTAGCCCTGTCCTCTAGTTTTTTTCTCCAACAGTTGCTTTGAAAATTTTCCCTTTGAATATGCTGAATGTTATTGCCTGAATCTACCTCAGGCTGAAAGAAGGCAGAGTTCAGGGTAACATAAAACCATGCTCAGTCTGGAAGCTAGCCCTACCAGATCAAGAGAGGGATCTCTCCAGGTCAATCTCAGCAAAAATAATCAATAGGGCTTGAGATGACTTGAAATAAAGGCCGATTTTAGGCTAGGTATATAAGTAAAGGAATTGGATTTTGATTTTGGGGGTTTTTTTGGAAACAAAGGGAAAGGAAGTTTTGGGTTCGAGGATGAGGCCTAGTTTTTGCAGAGTTCTGAATGGGGCAAGGAAGGAAATTGTTTTGATGCTTTGAATTGAATGAATGGATAGTTTCATACTAGTGAGGAGCTGAATAGGGAAAGAGTCTTTCAAGAATCCTCTTCAAAAAGATGAAAACATGGAAAATTAAACAAAACTGAAGGCAAAGCAAAGAAATATAATGAATTCCACCTTTATAAATCATTTGTTTAATTTAAGAAGAAAGGAGAAGGGAAATGATACAAATAAACATCAGTAAACTTACAATCACATAAAGAAACACACCGTCAAAACATAGAGCCACATGGATCCCAAAGAGTGCTGCAAACCCTGGTCTATTCCTTTGCCAAAATTGTAGAGATGAAATGTACAATGAAGTGCCAAGAAATCCCAAGTGTCCAACCATGAAAATGACTGAATAATTACAAGATATAGACAAGCCTAACTCATCCCATGCCTCTAGGGGTCGAGCTCACCATTCTAGAAGCTGTTTCAACAAGATCTAAACTAAGAACTAGAAAATAGGCAATGAAACAACTTGCCTCTATAAGATAGGAAACTGATTCATTCAGTTACATTTCACATTTTGGTGAATGAATCTATTAAGATGAGTAAAAATGTGCCAAAATTACATCATGGTCATGAAATTACATCAAGGTACATCAAGAGTTACATGAAAAAGTCAAACTAGCCAAAACTAGGCGAAATTCTGAGCTGCTGAGTGAAAAATAGGCCAAATTTCCCTATGCGTCGCGCCTGAAATCTCTATGTGTAGCACAAGTTTGAGGCTGATTTTGAGAGCCTTCCAGAAGTCCAAATTGAGTGCAGGATAGCTCGTTGGAACGCTCTACCTATCTACTTTCCAACCCAAGTGTAATTTCTGAATTTGGTTTCCATTTTCCCCTCCAAAAATTAGTTTTCCCAACACTGCTTCCTGTGTGTCCAAAAGGTGGCAGAAAGGTCATTTTTAGGGTGTTTTTGACCCTTTAGGCAACCCAAAAATTGTCAAAATGCTTAGGTAATGGGTAGGCATGCATACTTTTTGATGAAAAATCTAGAAATACAAATTTTTCCTCAAGATGAGCTGCCAATTATAAGTGTGCGCCAAGTGGCACTATGCGTCGGGCGGAAAAATCTGTCTTAAGGCCAAAAAATTCAAAATTGACAAAAATTTTCCAAAATTTCTTGAAATTTGGGCTGAATTTCCACCATAAAGCACTATTCTAGGCCAAGGAAGATTCGACCAATATTTGGAGTCTAACATGCCTTTTGCGACGCTTTAATGCCTCCTTGGTGCATGCAATTCAGTTGTAGAGTCACTGTCTTGGTCATAAGAAGTATTCGTCTCCATGAGAATTTGCAAGGTCTGTGTTGTCTTGTATGATAATGAGAAATTTGGTGGCTTTGATTTATTGCCAAATATGTGTCAAAAGGGAGGGAATATGGAGGAATGGGGTAATGAAAGTGATGGGCTATACTCAAGTGAAATGGGAAATGGGAATGATAGGAAATGAAATGACTTTAGGTGTAGGGAGATAGGCTTTAAGGATGTAAGGGGATGTAGGATGAACTGTAGTAATGATATAAAAGTGATGGGAAATGGAAAAAATAAGGTGGGGAGGTGAAAACGTTTGGCACCAAAGCCAATTTTAAAACACCAACTTCAAAACCCTAAGGGAGCAATTCTCAACAAAATGATAGGGTTTGACTTTTGTGTATTCAAATTCTCATAATCAATCATATAATCACACCAAGCACGGGTTTATAGGTAGTAGAAGATCATGTGAAATTGCTTGGAGCAAGAAGGATCAAGTCAGTTCAAGAATTTGGAAGCAATGGCAAAAATTAGCATTTCAGGCATGTGCGCCGTGCCCCTCCAATGCGCCGTACCAGTGTAGTTTTTACACTGTGGCAGTCGGCCCAATGCGCTGCGCACCCAAATTTGCCCAGTTTTACCTCCAAGCTTCTTCCTTCACTCCTCACACCTCTTATTTTGGCTCATTACTGTGTTTGGCATGCGAATGAAACTTTGAACAATGAAAATATCTTTTATGCCAAAGGTTTCAATTTTTGTTTTTTGAAAACCCACTTTGTAATATTTGTAAAACTTGACATTTCACTTTAAACTCTGTTTTGTCTCCTTTGTGCTTTTGGACTGAATGATGAGCTTTCGCACACTAAAACACCATAAATTCTGAGAAAAACTCTTCACCTGTAATGGAAAAAACTCTTAACTTACTTGCACACCACAGATTTGAGCACATTTAGAAAATTTGGAGAAGTTTATGGTGAAATTGGGCTTGCAGCTCTATGCGCCGCGCCACAAACCCAATGCGTAGCGCCCTTTTTCAGGAAAATTTTGGAAGCCTTCCCGGTGTCCAAATTGGGCGCGGGATAGCTCGTTGAAAATATTATTGAGTCTACTTTCCACCACAACTAGAATTTTTCAATTTTGAGTTCATTTGCCCCGTCAAAAATCAAATCTCCCAAGACTGGTCAAAATGTGCAAAATGATGCTACCTCAAGGCAGAGTGTTGTTGCAGTCAACTTTTGAAGGTCTTCCTCAACTCCAAATTAATCTCATGATAGCTCATTGGAAAGATCGTTGTGTCTAGTTATCATTTGACTTATCAAAAAAGTCATTTGGCCAACCAAGATAGGATAAATCTTGATTTTACCAAGGTCACTTTAGAGGTGCATCAATTCTCCTGAGGCAACTGTATTTTTGACATTTCTCTAAAACCATGACACCTGTGTAAAAAGTGAAGGAGGTTTTTCTTCCTTGGCCTATTTTGGACAAAAAAATCTCTCAGTTTTCCCAAATTCATCTTTTATTGCTCAGGAACATCATTGGAGTAAAACCTATCCCGATGTGTGGAACAAGGGATTTGTCAAAATGAAGAGAAATGAAGGGGATAAGGGGTTTATAAATTATTGAGAAAATTTTTGGAAGTAGGGAGGGATGTTAGGAAGCAGGGGAAAGTGGAATTTTAGAGATTGAGTGAGGGGAAGGGGTCCAAAAGGGAAAAACATAGGCCTAGCCTAGAAAATTTCGAAGTTGTAGCAAGAAACTAGGGTTTGTGCGAAAATGAGGAATTTGGGGGATCTCAGTGATGGGAAGTGTTTAATAAGGTACATTAAGGATAGGGGAAAGTGTATGAACATCAGGATACAATTTTTGCTGATGATTTGACCATCCAAGAGAAATTACCTTCAAAACCCTAGGAGAGGGAAATGGACCTTACCAAGGCACAACTGAAGCATGAACAAGGTGTAAAATGACCCAGTGGAATCTGGCATGATGATGAAAACCCTCTAAATGATGGTACACTCAGCTGAATGGTGACATGGAACGACATTTGGACAAATTTGACAGGAGTAAAAGCAAACCCTAGACCTAATACCTAGTGACCAAATTTTACTTGAAGATTCACTGAAATGAAAAAATTTGACCTTGACACCTTAAAATCACTTTGTAAGAGCATGTTTGATCACTGGAAGAAGGTTGCAAAGGCTGAAACTAACATTGGCTCCAATGGGGATGGTAGCTCCTTGGAGGTGCCAAGAACTACAGATCTTTGGAAAGCAGACAGTGCCTTCATCCATTGGGCAATGGAGTCAAAAAACTCAAGCTAAAATGCATGACTGAAAACTGATGACTTGAAGACACAAATTGACTCTCACTCAAATAAAAACTGACTCGATACTTAAATACAACCGATAAATTGGAAATATGCTCAATATGAAGCTTATTCAATACAACCTACTCTAACAGTTTCATTCATCACCTGATCAAGTGAAATGAAACAACCAATGCAACCATGTAAGTATTCCAGCTGCTGTTTGAATTCTCTGCAAGTGCTTATTTATGAACAACAAGAGAGAAATACTGAAAGGCAACTCCCATGAAAACTTGTGAATAGATCCGTTGAATGCTATGGATTCTCTATCCGCCTCCAAAAACACTGCATAAGGATCTCGAAATTCATGCACACTAGGACTTAGCTCATCCAATGTATTACTTCTCTTCTCTTCATACCATGAATGCAAACTTTTCTTTGAGCTTTGTGACGAGACTCCTGCTAAAAATGACAAAGAGACCGGCTGCCGGATCGAGTTTGTATCAGTACACGTTTCAAGCTTACATATAGTCAATGGAGAAAGACTTTGACTGCAGACATCATCCAACACATTAGCTATTGGATCGTGAAAAACATGAAAAGACTGTTGCAACCCATTTTCTATTTTTTATGATGATATTACATGATTTTCTACAAGCTTCTCATTTGAAGATTTACTATGCAATTTACCCTTCAAAAACTGAAATGATTCAAAACAAAATGGTACGGAATCATCTTGTATCATTTGATCATATGTACCAGCTTCCGATTCTTCATCTGCGACTTGACAATAAATGGAATTTGGGGGCTGCAAATTTGGATATGGGAAGTCTTGAACAAGGTTTTTATTGCCCTCAAGATGGTCCAAATCAAGACTTGTTGGCAATTTATTTCTGATTGCATGAATGTTGTCTCTGATGAACTGAAACGAATCAAAACAAAAAGGCAAAGATCCTTCACTTACTTCAAAATTTGTTGCACTTTCCTCGTCACTATCATAGCTGATATGCATCGGTTGATCACTGTACTCGAGCTGCTGAAAGTGAACTTCCTCCTTCCACAAACTAGCTGCTGATTTGTCTGCAAGATTAGCTTCTATTTGGAGAACATAATCATCATCATACTGATCAAACTGAGGCAAATCATCAGTATAAAACAAATCATCAAGCATACATGTCATATCAACATATCTCTCTTCTCCAAGATGATCTACAAAACAATCATTATCAAATCTATGACAACTGGGACAAGAAACAAAATGTTTTGGATCAACAACTTGTTCTTCTTCAATCATCGAGCCATGGGCTTGAACATTATACTCATTCCTTGTGGTGATATTTTGCATCATCTCTTCCACTGCACTTACCAACATGTCAAGATTTACCTCTAGAGATGTCGATTTCTCCGGATCTATGTTTTTCATCTCTTCTTCCTTCAATTTTTCCCTTCGGATCTGCAAATAAGCCTCTACATCTACTGCACTGTTTTGTATCTCTTAAAGTGTTGCAAGATTCCTTTCTCTCAGCTGAAACTTCATTTCCGGATCAAAGGTACCCGGGTAGTGCAAGAGAGTGGATCCAAGAGGAGGTCTAATATCAACTGGCATTGAATAATAAAATTTTTTAAATCTGGCAGAAAACTGTTGTACTGTCTCCCCTGGCAGTCTTTTCAGTTGGTTATACTCTTCTATAATCAAGAAAAGGTTCTGTCTGATCACCCACCTATCGAGAAAAACTTTGACGAACTACTGGAAATCTAAGATGCTCGCATCAGGCAGGGTTTTGAACCAACTCTTGACTTTGCCTTGCAAAGAAAGAGCAAAAAGCCTAATACTGACATCCTCTTCATCAACTTCAAAAAGGTCAAGTAAAGACTCAAAATTTAGAACATGTCTCTCAGCAGTGATATTGTCACATTCACCATCAAACCTCGGTAGATATAGGTCATGATTTTTAGGGAAATAATGGGATATAGGAGGTAAAATCAGAGGCTTGTATCGATCTAGAATTTTACAAGGTATAGGGGTATGTACAGAAGGTATAGAATCAATGTTGGTCTCTTGAGGTTCATCATTTTGAAGATGGTCATCACAAGATTCGGAAGAAAGGTCTTGATCAAGCTCAAAAGCATGCAAATATTTGGTATTCACAATATTCAAAGGCAAGGAATCAAATGCAGGCTGAGGATCTTTTCTCAAATATAATATACTTTGCAAAGCCTTCTTGATATTCTTGGGAAAAGAGAAGAAATAATTTATGGAAAAGAACAAAATGTCTTGGATGAAATTCCAAATTGAATACCTGATCTTTCCATATTGTCCTTTCATGTTTCTACTGGTCAGGTTCATCCTCCATTGGAGTCCTTGGATTTGATCTCGAAACTGATTTAGAATCGCCAGGTGAATGATTTCAGCCTTGCGGTGTCTGATCGTTGTCCACCATCAAAAATCATATCTGAAATTGATTAGATCTTACTGAGGAAACCAGATGTTCAGTTCATAAACTAGACCAGATATTGACTGAAGTAGCATTCATCTACTTTCGCTAATGCAAAGCAAGAGTGTTTCGAAGGCTACCCGGCTAACTTTAGGCTCCATCTGTAGTTTATAAAGCAAACAAAAAAATTTATATTCCCCAGTATGGTCGCCACTATTTTATTGCCTAAATCTACCTCAGGCTGAAAGAAGGCAGAGTTCAGGGTAACATCAAACCACACTCAGTCTGGTAGCTAGCCCTACCAGATCAGGAGAGGGCTCTCTCCGGGTCAATCTCAGCAAAAATAATCAATATGGCTTGAGATGACTTGAAATAAAAGTTGAAATTAGGCTAGGTATATAAGTAAAGGAATTGGATTTTGATTTTGGGGGTTTTTTTGGAAACAAAGGGAAAGGAAGTTTTGGGTTCGGGGATGAGGCCTAGTTTTTGCAGAGTTATGAATGGGGCAAGGAAGGAAATTGTTTTGATGCTTTGAATTGAATGAATGGATAGTTTCATACCAGTGAGGAGCTAAAGAGGGCAAGAGGCTTTCAAGAATCCTCTTCAAACAGATGAAAACATGGAAAATTAAACAAAACTGAAGGCACAACAAAGCAATCTAATGAATTCCACCTTTATAACTCATTTTTTTAATTTAAGAAGAAAGGAGAAGGGAAATGATACACATAAACATCAGTAAACTTAAAATCACATAGAGAAACACACCATAAAAATATAGAGCCACATGGATCCCAAAGAGTGCTGCAAACCCTGGTCTATTCCTTTGCCAAAATTGCAGAGATGAAATGTACAATGAAGTGCCAAGCAATCCCAAGTGTCCAACCATGAAAATGACTGAATAATTACAAGATATAGACAATCCTAACTCATCCCCATGCCTCTAGGTGTCAAGATCACCATTCTAGGAGCTGTTTAAACAAGATCTAAACTAAGAACTGGAAAATAGGCAATGAAACAACTTGCCTCTATAAGATAGGAAACTGATTCATTCAGTTACATTTCACTTTTTGGTGAATGAATCTACTAAGATGAATAAAAATGTGCCAAAATTACATCATGGTCATGAAATTACATCAATTTACATCAATAGTTACATGAAAAAGTCAAACTAGCCAAAACTAGGCGAAATTCTGAGCTGCTGAGTGAAAAATAGGCCAAATTTCCCCATGCGTCGCACCTGAAATCTCTATGCGTAGCACAAGTTTGAGGCTGATTTTGAGGGCCTTTCTGAAGTCCAAATTGAATGCAGGATAGCTCGTTGGAAAGATCTACCTGTATAATTTCCAACCCAAGTGGAATTTCTGAATTTGGTTTCCATTTGCCGCTCCAAAAATGAGTTTTCCCAACACTGCTTCCTGTGTGTCCAAAAGGTGGCAGAAAGGTCATTTTTAGGGTGTTTTTGACCCTTTAGGCAACCAAAAACTTGTAAAACTCCTTAGGTAATGGGTAGGAATGCATACTTTTTGATGAAAAATCTAGAAATGCAAATTTTTCCTCAAGAGGAGCTACCAATTATAAGCGCGCGCCAAGTGGCGCTACGCGTCAGGCGGAAAAATCTGTGTTAAGGCCAAAAAATTCAAAATTGACAAAAAGTTTCCCAAATTTCTTGAAATTTGGGCTGAATGTCCACCATCAAGCACTATGCTGGGCCAAGGAAGCTTTAGCCAAGATTTGGAGTCTAACATTCCTTTTGCGACACTTTAATGCCTCCTTGGTGCATGCAATTCAGTTGTAGAGTCACTGTCTTGGTCATAAGAAGTATTCGTCTCCATGAGAATTTGCAAGGTCTGTGTTGCCTTGTATGATAATGAGAACTTTGGTGTATTTGATTTATTTCCAAATATGTGTCAAATGGGAGGGAATAGGAGAAATGGGGTAATGAAAGTGATGGTCTATAATCAAGTGAAATGGGAAATGGGAATGATAGGAAATGAAATGACTTTATTGATAGGGAGATAGGCTTTAAGGATGTAAGGGGATGCAGGATGAACTTTAGTGATGAGATAACAGTGATGGGAAATGGAAAAATTAAGGTGGGGAGGTGAAAATTTTTGGCACCAAAGCCAATTTTAAAACACCAACTTCAAAACCCTAAGGGAGCAATTCTCAACAAAATGATAGGGTTTGACTTTTGTGTATTCAAATTCTCATAATCAATCATATAATCACACCACGCATGGGTTTATAGGCAGTAGAAGATCATATGAACTTTCTTGGAGCAATAAGGACCGAGTCGGTTCAAGAATTTGGAAGAAATGGCAAAAATTAGCATTTCAGGCCTGTGTGCCGCGCCCCTCCAATGCGCCGCGCCAGTGTAGCTTTTACACTGTGGCGGCCAGCCCAATGCGCCGCGCACCCAACTTTGCCCAGTTTTACCTCCAAGCTTCTTCCTTCACTCCTCACACCTCTTATTTTGGCTCATTGCTGTCTTTGGCATGTGAATGAAACTTTGAACAATGAAAATATCTTTTATGCCAAAGGTTTCAATTTTTGTTTTTTGAAAACCCACTTTGTAATATTTGTAAAACTTGACATTTCACTTTAAACTCTGTTTTGTCTCCTTTGTGCTTTTGGACTGAATGATGCGCTTTCGCACACTAAACCACCATAAATTCTGAGAAAAACTCTTCACTTGTAATGGAAAAAACTCTTAAATTACTTTCACACCACAGATTTTAGCACATTTGGAAAATTTGGAGAAGTTTATGGTGAAATTGGGCTTGCAGCTCTATGCGCCGCGCCACAAACCCAATGCATAGCGCCCTTTTTCAGGAGGCTTTTGGAGGTCTTCCTGGTGTCCAAATTGGGTGCAGGATAGCTCGTTGGAAATATTATTGAGTCTAATTTCCAACCCAACTAGAATTGTTCAATTTTGAGTTCATTTTCCCTATCAAAAATCAAATCTCCCAAGACTGGTCAAAATGTGCAAAATGAGGCTGCCTCAAGGCAGAGTGTTGTTGCAGTCAAATTTTGTATTTCTTCCTCAACTCCAAATTGAGCTCATGATATCTCATTGGAAAGATCTTTGTGTCTAGTTATCATTTGACTTATCAAGCAAGTCATTTGGCCAACCAAGATAGGATAAATCTTGATTTTTCCAAGGTCACTTCAGAGGTGCATCAATTCTCATGAGGCAACTGTATTTCTGACATTTCTCTAAAACCATGACACCTGTGTAAAATTTGAAGGAGGTTTTTCTTCCTTGGCCTATTTTTGACAAAAAAATCTCTCAGGTTTCCCAAATTCATCTTTTATTTCTCAAGAACATCATTGGAGTAAAACCTATCCCGATGTGTGGAACAAGGGATTTGTCGAAATGAAGAGAAATGAAGGGGATAAGGGGTTTCTAAATTCTTGAGAAAATTTTGGGAAGTAGGGAGGGATGTTAGGAAGTAGGGGAAAGTGGAATTTCAGATATTGAGTGAGGGGAAGGGGTCCAAAAGGGAAAAACACAGGCCTAGCCTAGAAAATTGCCAAGTTGTAGAAAGAAACTAGGGTTTGTGTGAAAATGAGGAATTTGGGGGATCTCAGTGATGGGAAGTGTTTAATAAGGTACATTAAGGATAGGGGAAAGTGTATGAAAATCAGGATACAAGTTTTGCTGATGATTTGACCATCCAAGAGAAATTACCTTCAAAACCCTAGGAGAGGGAAATGAACCTTACCAAGGCACAACTAAAGCATGAACAAGGTGTAAAATGACCCAGTGGAATTTGGCATGATGATGAAAACCCTCTAAATGATGGTAAAATCAGCTGAATGGTGACATGGACTGACATTTGGACAACTTTGACAGGAGTAAAAGCAAACCCTAGACCTAATACCTAGTGACCAAATTTTACTTGAAGATTCACTGAAATGACAAAATTTGACCTTGACACCTTAAAATCACTTTGTAAGAGCATGTTTGATCACTGGAAGAAGGCTGAAAAGGCTTACACTAACACTAAAAGTAGGATAGGTTCAAAGTCCTTACTTGATCTTAAGCTATTCTATTTGTGTTTTAAGTGTTTTCTATTGAAAGTACATGCCAAAAGCAGAATAGTTTCAAAGTACTTAATTGATCTTAGGCTGCTCTTTGTTCTTCATATATTTGATTCCCTTCCTCATTGTTTCATTCCGTTCCATAAAATCAAATTTAAAGAGATCCTTTGACATAGATGACTTGCCCCATGGACCACTCTTAAACCTTGCTGTTTCAATTAAATCCTACTATGACTCCATAGCCCAATGGATTGAAGCTACTTTTTGCCTATCTTATCAATTGAATCATCCCTTCAATTTCATACACCTTCACCCTTAATTTAGACTTCCTTCACCTTCAGTTATATTAGCCCAATGAAAACCAACAAAACCTTGTTCCTCATAACTAGCCTAATATCACATTTCAAGCCTTAAAGATACATCAATATTTGCACTTTATAGAGAGATCCCTCTCTGGATTTAGGAGGGCTAGATCCTAGAATCCGAAATTTGTTCATATGTTGCCTCTGTAGTTTTAGTCTTTCCAATCTGCTAGAATTATAGGGAGCTATAATTTCTAGCGACTCCACTGGGGACTTCTGAGTAAAATCCTTGAAACACACTTCTCAACATTCAATGCAGTATAAGTAGCTATCTTCAAGCACTACTAAAGCAATGGTAATCATGATAAAACTTATTTGAATCTGTGAAAAACTAAGTAACCCTTAGGATTCTCATAAGAGCTTATCAAACCTTGAAGGAATCATCTAGCTAAGCCATAAGAGTAAACTTTCTTTGTCTCATCACTGTAGCTAAGTGTTGAAACATATTTAGGACACTCTTAGAACCCATAGGACTGGAAAAACTCAAAAAACCCAAAAAAATTTCAGATTGGTATTCAAATAAACATGGTGGTGGAACATAAAACATTTTACCTCCACAAGAGCTAAACATTTCCACCTGGTGACTCCATGATCCGAAACAAACCTTAAGACTCCAATGGAAAACCCATTATCATTATAACATCATTTAAACTCAGTTAAGAAGACTTTAAGGATTAAAAGTTTTCTTGTTTTAAAGATCAGTTAGCCTCCTAAAGATTTTC
Organism: Pinus albicaulis; assembly: GCA_034641835.2. Classification (NCBI taxonomy): domain Eukaryota; kingdom Viridiplantae; phylum Streptophyta; class Pinopsida; order Pinales; family Pinaceae; genus Pinus; species Pinus albicaulis. Next base: position 240,143,127 of record CM076572.1, read on the forward strand.
ATATTTGGTTAAAATTTTCTTGTTTAGTTGGGTCTGAAAACATAGCATAGTGGCTTCTAAAAGAATTCATACTAGGATCCATCTTGATCCAAAACCCCCTGAAATAGTTGACAACCCTGAAAGGATATTTAGGAAGTCTCCTAAGGCCACATCTTCAACTATTGTCATCACAAGTTGACTTAAGAAACCCATTTAGAACCAGGTCACTTGATGATATAATTCAGATAGACTCTGAATCTCCACTTTCATCCCAAGACAGAAGTGAGCATCCTAGTAGCAGAGAAACTACACCACCTGATTTACATTTCCTTCATAATTTTGGTTTCTCTCATCCTAGATCTGCTCAACAATCTCTTGCTGGTCCATCCACATTTGTTATCCATACATCCACTGTCCAAACTACACCATTCCATCAACCTCCTCCACTTGTAAACCCCCCACTTTTTCCACAACCTCCTAACATGGCAACATGGTATTCCCCTCTAGTCCTTCCTTTACCCTTAGTCAATCTTCCAAAGGACTATCAGTCCAAGATACCATTGTATGATGCCAATGTTGCTACCGCTGCTTCACAACATATGGATAAGATGAATGACTACTTTGACAGAAATGAGATTGATGATGAAACTGTCAAACTTATATTATTTGCTCAAAGTTTAGGGGGAGAAGAAAGAAAATGGTTCAAAGGCTTAACCCCTCACAAAATAAATGATCTCCAAGCCTTCCATCAGTTATTCTTAAACAAATGGGAAGTAAAGAAAAACCCTCTACAAATACTTTCGGACTACAAGAATCTCCAAAGAAACACCGGGGAAAGTGTTCAAGCTTATTGCACTAGGTTCAATAGTGTATATAATGCACTTCCCCCAGATCTAAAACCCCCGCTAAGCTCAGCTTTAAACAAGTTTCCTGAAGGATTTGATCCTGAAATGGCTTATCAACTTAGAGAATGAGATCCTCTGACTTTAGAAGATATGCAGAAAGGAGCCTTAGCTGTGGAATTTAATCTAATGGAGAAAAGAGCAAGAATGAGGAGTGAGAAGAAAGTGTCATTTATAGAGGAATTTTCCCCTTCCACATCTAGCTCTAAGATGGAAAGAATGATGGAGGAGATGATGAAAAATATGAGCATACTTGAGAGAGCACAAGCTATTCAAAATCAAACAGCTCCTCAAAACCGAAATCAAAATCAAAATCAGAATTTTAGGAGAAACCAACCTCAAAATAGACCAAGGGAGGATGATCAACAGATTACACCTCCTTTTCATCAAAATTATGTAAGTGAGGTTGAAGACACAATTGATAAAACAGAGAAAGATGATATAAACATGTTGGGAGTAGACAATGATGATTTTGAAGTTCATTATAATAGGAAACAAGGTCTATACACACCTTATGATGATAAAAAAGCAGAGGATGAAAGTTATTATCAAGAGATGGAAAATGTCATCATAGAGACTCCAAAAGAGTACAGAATTAGGAGTAAAAGCAATCAGGAAACTACCAAAACCCAAACCTCTGATAAATCTTTAAAAAACAGCCCTGTAAACAAACCCAAGACTGCAAAACAGAAGGACAAAACAATGGCTGTAAATTCTGATAAAAACAAATAAAAAAGCACTCAAATCAAAGAAAAACAGAGTGCAGATCTTAGCAGCGCTAGTACCTCAGCTAGTGCTCCTATTAAAACAATTTTGACCAATGTGAATAGAGGAAATCAACAAACTGATTTTGTTGATAAAGTGGTGGTTAATAAGGTTGAAACAAACATGCTAAAAAATTTGATGCCTTTTAGTTTGGAGCAATAAATTGCCAAAATCAAAATCTCTGTTCCTCTTACTGAATTAGCCACCCAATATGTATATATATCCCAAATTTTGAAGGCTTTTAACATAAAAGAGAATAATGACACTGTCAATCTTAATGATGAACAACCAGAGCTTTTATTTGGTCCAAAGATTGAAGGTAGATACCAAGAAGGGTTAGTTCCTCCATTTTATGTTAGTTTTAATATTCATGACAAGATTTTACACAATGCCATGCATGACTCAGGAGCCTCTCAAAATTTAATGCCCAAAGCTATAATGGAGAGTCTAGGCCTTGAAATCACTCGACCTTACAAAGATCTTTACTCCTTTGACTCAAGCAGAGTGAAATGTTTAGGTTTAATCAAAGACCTCTGTGTGAACTTAGCATAGATTCCAGCCAAATGTTTAGTAATGGATATTGTAGTGGTTGATGTTCCCCCCAAGTATGGTATGCTGTTATCAAGATCTTGGGGAGTTAAGTTACAAGGAATAATGTATATGGATATGACTTATGCAACCATCCCTGTTTTCAATCAGACTAGGAGACTTTACAGGGAAACTCACATGTAGTACATGGTTACCAGCCAAGAGAGACCAGAAAACTCTCCTCTTTACTCTATACACACAGGCCTTGACTCATTCATACTCTTCAATCATGAAACCTTAGATGAGCAAGAAACCTTAACTGAATTAGTGGCCACACCTCAAAATAACATACTGGCACACATAGATAAAGAGGAAGATAAGACAAAAGCTTCAAAACAGTTCGCTGAATCTAAAAATCACAACAAACCAATCATAGGTCTTGAGCTGCAAATTAGTCATCCGTTGCTTTTCAACCTTGAGATTCAAGAAAGGAATCCTCAACACAATGAAGAACATGAGGAGTTACATCAAATTCAACATAGTGTTGACTTACAAGAACAATCCAAAAGCACTCTAGATGAAGAGGATAGTAATCAAACTAGTGACTCTGAAATTAGTCCTCTTTGGAGTATGCACTTTGATGGATCTTGTACTAAGACTGATGCAGGTGTAGGAGTGTGGCTTTACAATACGGTGAATAATCATGCTGAAGGACATTCCTGCAAATTAAATTTTCAATGCACTCACAACTAATAATTAGGCAAGTGAATGGGGAATATAGTGCCAAACATCCCAGACTTAGAGCCTATAGGAATGACACCCTTGATTTATTGAAAACATTTGATGAGTTTCAGCTTCTCTTTGTACCAAGAAATCTGAATATTGTTGCTAATGGTTTGGCATTTGCTGCTAGAACATGCTTAACACCTTATGAAACCAAACTATGCACTACCCAAATCAAATTTCGACCAGCTGTCCCTGACAATGAAAAATATTGGCAAGTGTTTGATGGAGACAAACAAATAGAAGACTTCTTACAGTCCATAAATTAATTTGAGCTACCAAGCTCAGATTTAGATTATGAAACAAACTGTTCTAATTAAGAAAATCTACTTGATGAAGAAGAAACCTCTCCAAAGATTCCTGATATAAATCTGTTGACTAATAAACTTAAACATACCATAAATATTAGTGCAGATTCAAAAAAGAAGATTTAGAAACACTGCAATCTAACACACAAGATTTTCCAAAAGGACTGGTCCCTTTAGAAGAGTTAATTGATTTCAATGATGTTGCAAAGAAACCAAAACTGGAGCCCGTGGAAACTGAAGTATAAGGGTGTAATATAGGCAGTGAACTAAACCCAAAAATGATCAAACTGTCTAAGACTTTAACAACTCACATCAAACTGAAATACATAGAGTTGTTTAAAGAATATTCTGATGTTTTTGCTTGGAGTTATGAGGATCTCAAATCCTATGACACAGAAATAATCCAGCAGAAGATACCCCTCAAAGAAAACCAAAAACCTTTCAAACAAAAACGACGCAGAATAAACCCTGTTCAGTTACCTTTGGTTGAAAAGGAAATCAAGAAAATGTATGAAGCTGAGATTATTGTTCCTATTAGATATTCAGATTGGGTGTCTAATTTAGTGTCAGTTAGGAAAAATACATGAGAGATAAGGCTTTTCATAGACTTTAGGAACTTAAACAAAGCCTCATTAAATGACAACTACCCTTTACCCAAGATGGATCATATTTTACAAAGGGTAGTTGGTTCTAAAATAATTTCTTTGCTAGATGGCTTCTCAGGATACAATCAAATTATAGTACATCCTGATGATCAATTAAAGTCAGCTTTTACTACACCTTGGGGTACTTTCATGTATGTGAAAATTCCCTTTGGTTTAATGAATGTTGGTGCTACATTTTAGAGGGCCATGAATATTTCATTCTAGGAATAATTAGGCCACTTCATCATTATTTACCTTGATTATATCACTGTTTTTTCTAAAACAGATGAAGAACACCTAGAACACTTGAAAATAGTCTTTAAGAAATGCAGAAAATTTGGTTTTTCTTTAAATCCTAAGAAAACAATGTTTGGGCTCCAAGAAGGCAAGCTTCTTGGGCACATCATATCAGAAGAGGGAATAAAGATAGACCCAGCAAGATTGATGGTATTTTGCAAATCAACCATCCAATAAACATCAAGGAACTTCAATCTTTCATTGGAAATATTAATTTCTTGAGAAGGTTCATACCCAACTTGATTGAACTCCTTAGAAACCTAACAAACATGCTGAAGAAGGAACAATGAGTTAAATGGACCTTAGAAGCAAAGAAGTCTTTTGAACTGGTGAAGCAAGCATTAACCAAAGCACCAGTTCTTATAAGTCCTGACTTTTCAAAAGATTTTTTCATTTTTTCATTTTCATTGCAACACACAGTCGCTGTTGTGCTATTGCAGACAAATTCAAAGGGACAAGAGCAGCCAATTGCATTCTTTAGCAAGGCATTGAGAGATGCACCTCTGAAGTACAACATCATGGAAAAACAAGCCTTTGATTTGGTCAAAGCCTTAAAAGACTTCAGAGTTTATATTCTACACTCCCACATAATTTCCTTTGTCCCAAATTCAGTTGTGAAAGACATTCTAACATAGGACCCAGATGGCAAGAGAGGTAAGTGGATAGTTGTGATACTTGAATATGATTTATAAATCAAGCCCACTAAACTCATTAAAGGCCAAGGACTAGCAAGATTAATGGATGAATCGAATTTTGAAGCTCTTGATATAAACATGATAAATGCCTTAGATGAACAAGAGGAGTTTTCAACTCCTATTATTGAAAATCATTTCTTGAATTAAACTTGGTATGCTGATATTGTATATGTTTTGCTCAATCTGAATACACCTCCTGGTTTGACAAAAAAAAAAGGCAAGGTTTTTAAAGTTAAAGGCTGTGAACTACTACATTCTAGATAAATGTCTTTATTGGAAAATTGTTAGTGGTTTATTGCTTAAATGTTTGCCTGAGAATGATGCAGATAAGGTCAAACACGAGTTCCATGAAGGAGAATGCAGAGGCCACCTCCATTGGAAGACAACTGCCAACAAAATACTTATAGATGGTTACTATTGGCCCTCCCTCTTTCAAGATGTCCATAAGATGATCATTGCCTGTCATAAATGCCAAATTTTTGAAGGCAAAAGAAAACTGCTGCCCTTACCTTTGCATCCAATCACTGTTGAAGATCCTTTTCAATAGTGGGGTCTTGACTTCATAGGAGAAATCCATCCACCCTCATCTGCCCAACATAAATGGATTCTCACTGCAACAGACTACTTCACCAAATGGATAGAAGCAATCCCTTCTAGGCAAGCCAATGACTCTGTTATTATAAAATTTCTTGAAAATTATATCCTATTTAGATTTGGCTGTCCTAGGAAGATCATTACTGACAATGCTGCTACATTTGGATCCAAACATATGGTTGAATTCTGTCACAAGTATCAGATTACATTGGGTCATTCTACTGCTTATTACCCTCAAGGTAATGGGCTAGCAGAATCCTCAAACAAAATTTTGGTGAACATAATCAAGAAGTTTCTAGAAGAAAACAAAAAGTCAAGGCACACAAAGCTGGTACATGCACTTGGGCTGATAGATTAACACTTAAAAAATCAATTTGAATGTCACCCAACCAGCTTGTGTATGGAGTAGATGCAATTTTTCCAACCAGCCTAGGTGTACCAGTCATGAAGCTGATCCAAGAAGTACAGTCTGAAGAAAATGACATGATAAGAAGAATAAATCAGACCATACATCTTCAGCAGACCAGAGAGAAGGTCTACAACAGAGCATTACAAAAGCAAGAAAACATCAAGAAGCTTTTTGATAGAAGAACAAAGGCCAGCAATTTCAACATTGGGGAAAAAGTGTTAAAGTGGGATTCAAGGAGAGAAGATAAGGGTAAGCATGGGAAATTTGATAACTTATGGCTTGGCCCTTATCTCATTCATTATACTGCTGGAAACAATGCCTATTTTTTATAAGAATTGAGTGGAGCTGAAATGTTTGGGGCTCCTGTCAATGGCAGGATGCTCAAACATTATTTTTCTTGCCCATATCAGTTTGGAAGCCTTTTTAGTTTTTTTCTCATTATGAATATCACACTCTTCATTGCATTCAAAGTTAGAAAATGAAAAAATGAAAAAACAATAGAATAGAAAAAGAGGACATATTGTAAAAACAGGAAAGGTACAACCCCATACAAAAAAGAGAAGCAAAGTCTGAAAGTGTGAAAGCTTAAATGCCACTCCTAAAGAACACACTTCTAGTTATTCATATATCATAATAATGACTAATTAGTTTTTAATTTACTGCTGATAGGTTAGTGAAATAGATCTGCCAAACAACTTAATCTTGGCTTATTAGTTAGGAAGATTAGGATAGAAAAAAAAAAAGAGAGATCAAAATCTGAACTTGTGAATTTCAAAAAAGATGCCTGGCTCTAACTTGGTCAAATCTTGAGCCAAGAATAGAAGAAGTAGTTATAATATGCCAAAAACTTGAACCAGTGAACAAAGAGAAAAACAACTCAAATAAGCCTAAAAACAGAGCTGAAGGAAAGTGAAGGATTTTATTTAGTTTTAAGATCTTAAGCCTTCACCATTTTGCTTTATTTTTCTGCAAATTTTTGTCTATGTGCAACTTGTCTTTATGCCATAGATCAAAAACAACTTAGACTATTCAATCCTGGCTTTTTTTCTTTTAAATTTCTTGTCTTAGAAAGTAGAGAATAAAAAATTTGTCAGACAGTCTAATCCTGACAGGTAATAGTTAGGTAGATAAGCTTATGGACTCAACTGCTTAATCTGAGTTCATGGAGAAATAAGGGTAGAAATAGAATAGTTTTATATTTTCTCAAAAGAATAAAATGTTTGTAAAAAGAGTTTGCCAATCCAAATGCACTCTGAAAAGAAGAAAAAATGTTAGATCAGTAGGATTGGGTAAGTAGAAAGATTGTTTTGAATCCATTAATTTTTAATGGCTGCTAACACTGTCAGATCAAAAGGAGACAAGCAAAGGAAAGAAAGTTATAGCCCAATGGATGAGGCATTGATCAACTTCCAGAGAAGACAGGTCTGAAGTTCTTGATACCTTCAAGAAGGCACCATCCCCATGTGGAGCCATTGTTAGCCACCTATACAAATTTGTCATATCAAATGGTGGCTAGATCTTTTCTAGCCTTCAAGAAACAATTCATTTCCCAAATTGTGAGTTCTTGAAGTGTTAATGATGTCTCTTTTCCTGTAGAAAACCTTCACTGCTGTTTCCCTCATAAACCTGAAAAATCTGCTATTCAAAAGAAGAAAGACTGCTCTAAAACCCATTTTCCCTTTCATTTTACCCCTCCTTTAACTCATAAATTAACCTCCTTTTTTATCCCCTTTTCCCTCATGAAATTCCTCCATTTCCTCATTTTCCTTCCTTTCCTTCACAAATCCCCTTTCATAAGGTTTAAAACTCCTTTTTGAACCTTATCGGAACTCTCAAAATCCCCAAAAAATCCTTCAGAAATCGTAAAAACAGTATTTTTGCACTAACGCCTTTTAAGCCCCTTTTGCCTTATCCTAGCCCCTTTTTCCGCATAAAACCAGCACTGAGACCAGGCGTTGAGGCCTAATCGTACAATCACAATCAGGCTTTTCTTTTTTCCTTGTTACCTATTTACTTTGGAAACTCCGATTGTGATTAGCCCTTCTCTTTTAAACCCCCGATCTATTCATCCTTTCATAGGACCTTAGCCCCGCAATCGGGCGCTAAAACACCATAAAAAACCCTTCCCGAAACATAACTTTCCTTTGTATTTTATAAAAAACTTGACCTTCCTTGTGTATAAATAAAACCTGACAGTCCATTGTTTCGGTGAATGTAAACTGTTGATCTGCTCTGCCGCCTCAGATCCAACGGTCCATATTTTTCCTCCTTCCAAATCCGCCATTCTGCCTTTTGCCTGCATAATTAAATCTCCACCATCGATCTAGTTTTTAGATCGACGGCTCTCGCTCAATCACAATCGGCAAATCGCATTTTCCCCTAACACTTTGCCCTTTTTACATTTCTCCGATGTCGATTCCCCCGATTGAATGTTAGCCATCGAATCCACAAGAATCAATGGCTAATAATTCATCGCAACTCCGCCCACAAATTTCCTCCTTTACCCCTCCGATTGAATATTAATCGTCGATCTACTTCTAGATTTGATGGCTCATACTTCATCGCATCACAAAAACTCCTATGGTGTTTCCCTTTCGCTCCTCCGATTGCAAGCTTTCAATTTAATCTGGATCATCGAATCCACAAGAACCAACGACCCAGATTTAATTGCCCTCCGCCATGGCCCTCCGACATTTAATCCACCAAGTGAATCTCCACCATTGATCTCTCTAAGATATAACAGCCTGCATTAAATTGCGTCGGTGCATTTCATCGTGCTTTCCCTTTTTTCTTCGCCGATTTGCGACTTTGCAATTGAATTTGGGCCGTCCATTTCATGCATCTGACGGCCCAGATCTAACTTGAATTCCCTTTGTTATTTCTTAAACCCCGCAGTGTGAAATATTTCGGCAAAGATCCACCGTTGATGTCTGCAGATCAACGGTCCACGTTTCACCTAACCTCCGCCCGAACCCCTGCCCCATATTCCTTTTGTTTACCCCATCTTTAAATATGAGCCGTTTATTCTGAAGATCTAACGGTCTAGATTAGACCCCGTAGGCCCAATTCCTTTTGGACCTACCTTCCCCCTCGACTGATCTAGATCATCCATTCCTCATATCAAATGGTTCAGATCAAAACCATCTTGGCCCTACCATCCATTTTTTGCCCACGCATCTTGTCTTATCGCGCTCTCACTCTCACTGTCAGATCTCCCCGCCCTTCATCCAATGGTTGCTGTCCTATATCGCGTAATTCTATGCCTGTGTTGGGGTTCCCATGTTTGGCCAGATTGGCAAGACCAAAAGATGAGACAACATCAAACCACTTTCAGACCTCAGGATCTAGCCTTCCTGGGTCCAGAGAGGGATCTCTCTATGATTATCAAAGATATGTGACTTCAAAGTTTAGTGTTAAGATATTAGGCTAGTTATAAGGCTCAGGGTTTGTTTGTTTGATTGTTTGTTTGGTTTCTAGTTATCAGGAAAGAAGGATTCGATGTAAGACCAGGATGAACAAAGAGAAAAAAGGTAGAAGTGAAGTATTCCAGGGAGCATTCAAAACCATTCGGCAATGGAGTCAGGAAAGGATTTTCTTACTACTCAATAAGCAGGCTTTCAATTGGGATAGTCATCTAAAACGTTGGATCTTAAAGATGACAGTATGATATGGAATGGTAGGAGATGAGAAGACAACACAAATTTCAGGGTACAAAGTTAAAGACCAGCTGGTCGCACAAGGATCCTAGTGGACAGGCTAAATATAATCCCTAGTGTTCCCAAATCTTCCAGCTAAATCCTTAACAAGAAACATCAAAGAACAGATTCATTTAACTCATACATCAGAGAGCAGGCAATAAAATCCACTACACTGGTTAAATTATTTGAAATCAATTCTTAGATAACACATTCAAAAGAAAAACATTAATGGCAAGGAGAGCAGAAACATAGGGTACCTAACAAGGGTAAATCCTATGCCAATTTTCTGATGCGAGCCAGTAGAAATGAAATGAAATGAATTAAACACAGAGATAGGAAAACATCACCGCTGCTTTAGATCAGGATCCAAAGAAATGTGCTTGTCATATTAAACAACAATACCAGTCAGGTACAACATTGCCAATAGCTAAATACTCAGTCTGAAATCATATTACTCAACCTATCTTACAACTTTACGCAGAGACTGTGTCTCAAAAGAAACTACTTGCAGTTCTCTGATAACTGATCAACAACCTTTACAATGTTTCTTCATGAAATTTTATAGCAGAAAGATGGGCTGAGAAGGTAGGTGAAAACTAAATGCAGCATTAAAACTTCAGTAAAGAAAGAGGTCCGAAGCCCATTTTGTTTAAATTATGAGCTTTCAATTCTGGCACTCTGTGGATGAAAGAGTGGTCCTCATCAGACTTCTATTTACTCCAAGTATGTCTCTGACGTACTTTGGCTGCAGGACTCTATGGTACTATTGGTGAATAAACAAAAGACAAATGAATGATTAAGAAGTCTACCATACTTATGAAACAAATGCTCTGGTAGCTTCAGACTGTTTTCAGGGTGGAAATTTCTTTAGGAACACGGCATATAATAAAAGCTGCATGGGTGCTCCGTCCTTCTTTAGGAAAAAATATTCTGCTGACGTAGAAACCCTGACACACTGATTTTCATGCTGTACCTTCTTCGTGATCCATGGGTCTTCAATATGATTCTTTACCTTTAAATCTCTGAACATAAGGCTTATATATATTCATTTGCGTGCCTTAAGCTCTCTACTGCTTAATTTAAATCTCTGACTATGAAATCTGTGTGTTAATGGCGCCGGGACATTTTCACATAGTAATACCCTGGTCTTTTAATGCAAGTCCTGTCGTAGGACCTCCTCGGGTTTTCTTCATGATTTCTGCCTATGGACATGGTCTTTTCCTGTGTTTTCTATCACTGTGAGAGCGGGTGCAAATCATGGCGGCTTTCACCACCTCAAAACCCTGCAAAACAAAAAACTTGTTATGAAATCCATGAATGGGGGTAATGGATGCAGTGCGGATGATGAAAATGGTCGTGCGGCTGGTGAAATGGTGGAACAATGCAGAGGAATGATGGAGGGAAGCCTTGGTGAAGGTTGGCAGAGCGCAGAGGAAATTTAAATGAAAAACCTTAACAAACTCGACTTTTGAACAAATATATGCAATGGGATGGGCGGATGTACGGTGGATACACGTGGGGGTGACATGGCGGGACCAGGCGATGGCGGGGTGGTCAACGACGGGGCAATTAAATCTGGACCGTCCGATCTCGGCGGAGATCGACGGTGGAAAGCACGTCGGAGGGTGATGGACTATGGGCCAGGGGTATGGCTACCATGGGTTAAATCGTGCGCAGCTCTGTGGAACGAAGACCGTTGGATCAACTACCCCAGATCGGACGGTGCACGAGCATATCGCTACGCATCTGCGAATGAATGTTAATGCGCGATGGGGTAGTGGTTTTGAAATAGTTTCGGAGCCACGTGTTGAATGCTGAGTTGAATCGCTGGCCTATCGGAAAATACTGCCCTCCGCCCAAAGGCGGTGCGATAAAAACCGGTTGGTTTTTGAATAGTACGCGGGGACCACCGGGGCGGGTAGACTCCGACCAGTTGGATCTGTGGGTAAATAGACGGTGATGGTGCGATCTGGGCGATGAACAGGGTGAACAATGGACACTGTGGGAGCCGCGATCGCCATCTGATCTATACAGATCGATGGTTGAAACTGCGTCCGATATCCATTTGCGGTAAGCGCCTTTCGGGCCAGCGCTCGGTTTCAGCGCCCGGGTCTTGTGGAGAAGAGGCTGAGGGGCTAGTGAAAAGGGGTCAAGACCTAATGTAAGTTGCAAAGTGGGTTTGTTGCCCATTTTTAGTGCAATTTGAGGGCAATGAAGGGCAACGATAGGGGTAATGGGGGTTTAAACGACCAACCAAGGAGTATGTGTAGGACTTAGGGGGAATTTTTAGAGAGGTTTAGAAGGATTAGGGGGGTGATTTTGGGGTAAAGAAAAGGGGTTTTGAAAAATGAAGAAGAGGTGAAAAGGGACATTCTGCAGGGATATAAGGGTTAATGTAAGCCTTTTGGAGAAGAATTTATGTAATCAATGAGACCTTATAAAGGGAGTCAGCAGAGGGAAATTTATCAAAGGAAAAGGCACATGAGACTTCAAGGATGATGGGTCTTCAGGGGAGATGCATTCCTTGAAGGCTCAAAAACAATTTAGCCCCCTACTTTGCTTTGCAAAAAATTATAGGGGGGCTAACAGTGGCTCCACATGGGGATGGCTTCTTCTTGAAGGAGTCAAGAATTCAGAAAATGATCTTTGGTGTAGGCCAGATGCCTGTTGATTAAGCCACCTTCTTCTTTGATTTTCAGCTGCCACAATTGTGAAGACATCAATTTAGCTGAAAAACTTTCCCAATCAATCTACCTACCCACACTACAGTCCTAGCATTTTCTTTTCGAGTGCATTTGAGCTAGCAGACCCTTTACATCATTTATTTTTGTAACATAAAATAAACCTATTCTAATTCTACCCTTATTACTCCATGAGACCAGATTAGACTGTTGGTCTCATATGTTTCTCTACCTAATCTAATATTTGCTGATATTAAACTATCCAGCGGATTTCTTCTCTACATTCTAAGACAGAAATTGAAAGAAAGTCAAGCCAGGATTAGACTGTCTGGCTTGCTGTGGATCCAAGGCATAAAGATAGTTGCACATGGACAGAAACTTGTAGAAACTGAAAACAAAACTGTGAAGGCTTGAAATATGAGGTTTGACGTATCCTTCTTTCTTTGTGACTCAAGTTTTGGGCTTGTTAGATTCACTTTCTTTTCTTCATTTCAGCTCTGGTTTTGGGCTTGTTAGAGATTATTCTTCTTTCTTCTCTGCTGGTCCAGGTTTTGAGCATGTTTGAACCAGCTATCTTTACTTTCCTTGGCTCAGATTTTGATCATGTTAGAGCCAATCCTTTGCACTACATAGGTTCATGTTTTGAGCATGTCTGAACCTCTCCTTCCTCTCTGTTTTTTGAAACATTTTTTCTTTTTCTTGAAAACAAACACTGCAATGGTATGTACAATGGAAATGAAAACTAGAAATTGGAAATTAGCAGAAGTAATGTTTGAGCATCCTGCCATTGACAGGACCCCCAAATAGCTCTGTACCATCTAAATCTTGTAGGAAGAAGGCATTTGGACCCATAGTGGCCTGGATGATGTATGGACCTTGCCACAAACTGTCGAACTTTCCATGCTTACCTTTATCCTCTCTCCTTGAGTCCCACTTCAGAACTTTATCTCCGACTTTGAAATCGGAAGCTTTGGTTCTCTTGTCAAACAACCTCTTTATATTTTCCTGAACCTTCACTGCTCTGTTTTAAACCTCTTCCCTTGTTTGCTGAAGATGAATTGCTTGTTTTATCCTTCTCACCATACTGTCTTCTTCTATTTGAATCTCCTGGACCAGCTTAATCACTGATACCCCAAGGCTAGTAGGAAACACTGCTTCTGTCCCATAGACAAGCTGGTATGGAAACATGCCAATGGATTTCTTTTTGGTAAGCCTGTCAGCCCACAAAGCATGTACTAACTTGTTATGCCATGACTTTTTGTTCTCTTCCAACAGCTTCTTGATGATGATCACCAGGCTCTTGTTTGATGATTCAGCTAATCCATTACCTTGAGGGTGATAGGAAGTTGAATGACTGAGTGCTATTTGATACCTGTGACAAAAATCAACCATTTTCTTGGATCCGAAAGCAGTAGCATTATCAGTGATTATTTTCCTTGGGCAGCCAAACCGAGAGAGGATATGACCTTCTAGGAAACTAATGATGACTGAATCTGTGGCATTCCTAGTAGGTATGGCCTCTATCCACTTAATGAAATAGTCTGTGGCTGTTAGGATCCATTTGTGTTGTGCAGAAGAAGCAGGGTGAATTTCCCCTATGAAATCTAGGCCCCATTGCAGAAAGGGACCTTCAACAGTGATGGGTTGTAGAGGTAAGGGGAGGAGTTTTCTTTTGCCTTCAAAAATCTGGCATTTGTGGTAGGAAATTACCATCTTATGGATATCATTGAAGAGTGTGGGCCAATAGTAACCAGCTCTGAGTATTTTATTTTCGGTGGCCTTCCAGCTCAGGTGGCCTCCACACTCTCCTGCATGGAATTCTTGTTTAATCCTTTCTGCTTCAAAATTAGGCAAACATTTAAGCAATAGGCCATTTGGATTTTTCCAGTATAAGCATTCATTCAGAATACAGTAACTTCTGGCTTTTAGCTTTAAGTATCTGGCCTTGGTCTTTGATAGTTCAGGAGGGGCATTGAGGTGTGTAAGCAGATACAAAATCTCAGGATACCAAGGAGCGCTCTAAAAGTTTTCCTCAACAGTGGGATCAGGCAATTCTTGTTGCTCATCCAAGGCATTTACCATGTTAATATCAAGGGCTTGTAGGTTTGATTCAGCCATTAATTGGGCTAATCCCTAACCTTTAATTAGTTTGGTGGGTTTTATCTCAAGGTCATACTCTAAAATCATAACAATCCACTTGCCCCTCTTCCCATCTGGGTCTTGGGACAAGATGTCTTTAACCACTATATTTGGCACATAGGCTATGGTGTGGGAATGCAGTATGTATACCCTAAAGTCTTTCAAGGCCTTAATCAGAGCATAGGCCTGTTTTTCCATAATTTTGTATTTCAAGGGTGCATCTCTGAGTGCTTTGCTAAAGAAAGAAATGGGTTGTTCCATTCCCTCTAAATTTTTCTGCAGTAGAACTGCAGCTATTGTATGCTTGGAGGCGAATGAAAAAATCAGGAAATCCTTTGAGAAATTTGGGCTGATCAGAACAGGAGCCTGGGTGAGTGCAAGTTTCACTGATTCAAAAGATTTTGTAGCTTCAACAGTCCATCTAACTCCTACACCTTTCTTCAGCATGTTAGTAATATTCCTAAGGTGTTCAGCTAGGTTGGGAATAAATCTCCTTAAGAAGTTGATTTTCCCAATGAAGGATTGTAACTCTTTGATGTTTCTTGGGTGTGTGATTTGTAGTATTCCCTCAACTCTTTGTGGGTCTATCCTAATTCCCTTCTTAGATATAATGTGGTCAAGAAGTTTTCCTTCTTGCAGCCCAAAAACAGTCTTTTTGGGATTCAGTGAAAGACCAAACCTTCTGCATTTTTCAAATACTCTTCTCAGGTGTTCTAGGTGTTCTTCCTCAGTCTTAGAATATACTGTTATTTCATCCAGATAGATGACAATGAAGTGTCCTATTTCATCCAAAAAATCTATGTCCATTTCTCTTTGGAAGGTTGCACCAGCGTTCATCAATCTAAAAGGCATATTTACATACATAAAGGTGCCCCATGGAGTGGTAAAAGCTGTCTTGAGTTGATCTTCTGGGATTACCAGGACTTGATTGTAACCTAAAAAACCATCTAGCAGGGAGATCCTTTTGGAGCCCACTACCCTCTGGAGGATATGTTCCATTTTAGGCAAAGGGTAATTGTCTTTGAGTGAGGCTCTATTAAGATCCCTGAAATCTATGCACAATCTTATTTCTTTCTCACAACCACTAGGTTTGATACCCAGTCAGAGAACCTCACAGGAACAATTATACCTGCTTCATACATCTTCTTAATCTCTTTCTCCATTGCAGGCAATTGTTTTGGGTTTATTCTACGATTTTTTTGTCTAAATGGCTCCTGATTCTCTTTCAAGGGTATCTTATGCTGTATGATGTTTGTGTCATAGGCCCTTAAGTCCTCATAACTCCAAGCAAACACATCAATGAATTCCTTGAATAGGTCAATATATTTCCTTTTCATGTTTGCAGGAAGGGACTTATCCAATTTGATCATTTTGGGCTTATCTTCAATGCCTATGTTGCATTCCTGGACATCAGAGTCTGCATGTTCTATAGTGGGTTTTTTTTCTACATCATCAAAGTCAAAGAGGTCTTCTAAAGGTGCCAGACCTCGAGGTAGGTTCTTATCTTTGGCCTGCAACACCTCTACTTCTTCACTGTCTGCATTTTCACTTTTTTCGTTTGGATTTCCAGTCTGTTCATTTAAAGAGTTTATTTCTATGTTACAGGGTGTTTCTTCTTCGTCTGAGGACTCTTCACTTAGGCAGCTATTGTCAGATTTAGAGTCTGAATCAGAAAATTCAAACTGATTTCTGCCTACCAGGAAATTTTCGATCTGTTTGTCTCCTTGAAAAACCTGCCAATATTTTTCATTGTCCGGCACTGCAGGTCTGAATTTGGTCTGAATGATGATCTATTAGTCACTTGGAGTCCTTGGGTATGAACTAGCTAGGCAAGCTAATCTGTTTGCAATGATATTTTGACTCCTAGGAACAAACACTAATTCGTATTCAACAAAGATTTTTAGTAAATCCATAGTGTCATTCCTATATGCTCTCAGTCTAGGATGTTTCACTGTGTATTCACCATTCACCTATTTAATGATTAGCTCAGAGTCTCCACACACAGTTATCCTATGGGCTCCTAATTTTTTCAACAGAGTTAAGCCTAGGATTAGAGCCTCATATTCTGCAATATTGTTCGTACACTTGAAGTGCATGTTGTAGGCATGGCTCTCTGCGTGATAACTCTCTGTGTTAGGTATCCACACTCCTGCCCCAGCAGTTCTCTTGGTGCATGACCCATCAAAATTCATTTCCCACAAGGGTACATCGTTATGTTGCATTATAGGGGCTGCACTAGGTTGTGGGTTGTTTTGTTTTTTGTTATGGATGTGGAAATTAGAGAGGTGGCTCGCTGGCTGATTGCGTTCTATTTATGGTTCACTTTGAGTTTTTGTTTCAATGCACTGTTCAAGGTTTTCTACGTCTTTCTCCTCTGAGTCTAGAGTAGCCATTATATTAAATTCCATGGCCTCTGTTTCCTCGTTTGTAACTCTGTTTTGGGACGTTGACCTCTCTAAGGATTCGTCATTACAAAGGATGAAGGATTCAAGGTATGCATGTACAGAGTACAAAGGAGAGTTTTCAGGCTTTTCAGGGCTACTAACCAGGAATTTCATTTGTGCCTCCCTGTACAGTCTTCTAAGTTGGCCAAAGATTGGGATTGTGGCATAAGCCCCATCCATCTACATAGTTCCCTGCAGCTTGGCTCCCCATGATCTTGATAATAACATGCCATACTTGGGTGGCACATCTACCACAACAACATCCATGACCATACATTTTGCTAGAATCTAGGTAAGGCTCACACATAAATCTTTGATCAGGCCGAGACACTTTACTCTACTAGAGTCAAATGAATATAGGTCTTTATAGGGACGGGTTATCTCTAGGCCTAATCTTTCCATCACTACTTTAGGCATTAGGTTGTGTGATGCCCCAGAATCATGCATTTCATTTTGGAGAATCTTATCATGGATGTTAAGACTGATATAAAAAGGGGGCACTACCCCTTCCTGAAACTTTCCTTCTATCTTTGGACCAAACAGAAGGGTAGGTTGATCATCACTCAGATTTACAGTGTCACTGTTCTCACCTAAATTTAATGCTTTAAAAATTTAGCCTTTATATACATCCTGAGTGGCCAGCTCAGAGAGTGGGACAGAGATTTTAATTTTTGCAATCTCACTCTCCAAATTGAAAGTGGATTGACTCTTTGGAATGTTCAACCCTGTTTTGTTAGTCACCACCTTAGTGGTTGAATCAGTGTGCTAATTCTCACTATGTAAAGTGTTAGAAACTAATTTATCAGGAGCACTAACTGCAGTGTCAGTGCTGCTAGTTGGTTTACTCTATGTATCAATGTTTTGGTTGTCTTTTCCTTTGTTCTTCCCGGAACTTTCAACTGATGGTTTTCTATTTTCAGCAATGAATTTAGAAGTCTTCTCAGGCCTTTTCTTAATGGTGACCTTAGAAGTTTTAGCTTTGGAGTTGTCTTGGCTCTTCTTACTTCTGATTTCATATTGTCTAACTTGCATGATGGCATCTTCAAATCTAAGTATGTAATCCTCAGATTCTAATATTTCCTCGTCCCAATATGAGGGTGAGGGTTGATCTTCTTCTGTGTAAAAGTTATGGATTGAATCTTCTATTTCAAACATGTTTATTGTGTTTCCCTCAGACTCCTCTATGATTCCCTCATTTTCATCAAGAAATTTCTCTTGGAATGGGGGAATAACTTGTTGATATGAATCTCTTTGTCTGTTGGGAGTGGCATTTTTTCTTCTAAAGTTCTGGTTCTGGTTTTGATTTCTGTTTTGGTTATTGACAATGACAACCATTTTTTTTACCATCTGTTGTAACTCTTCCACGTTTTTAGATAGACGGTCATAATTGGGGTCAGATGTGGAAGCTACATTGTCATCTCTATATGTTACCCTCTTCTCAGCTCTCAGTCTTTCCCTTTTCTCAATCAAGTTGGCTTCTATATTCAATGCTCCTTTCTGCATGTCTTCCAATGTGTTGTACTCTTTATCCCTAAGCTGATAGGCCATATCAGCATCAAAGCCTTCAGGGTATTTCGCTAGGGCCATACCTTGGGGAGGTTTCATATGTGGAGGGAGAGCATTGTAAATGTTGTTAAATATTGTTGAGTAATAATGGACACTCTCTCCTACATTTCTTTTAAGGCTCATGTATTCTGCTAGGAGTTGGCGAGGGTTAGCCTTAACTTCCCATTTGTTGATAAAATTCTGATATAAGGCAGGGAGGTCATTAATGCTACCCGGAGGTAAGATTTTAAACCATTTCTTCACATCACCTCCTAAGCTTTGGGCAAAGATTCTCATTTTGACTGTATCATCATCAATTTCCATGTAGTCAAAAGAATCTTCCATCTTATCTATATGTTGCTAGGCTGTGATGGACTCTTTTGCAGTGAAGTGTGGGATATTTTATTGATAATCATTCGGTAAGGGTACTAGAGGCTGAGGTAAAACCAGAGGTGCATACCAGGCTACCATGATGATGTTCTGATGAGGTAAAGGGTTGACTTGAGTAGTTGGTATTTGGATGACAGGGACACTAGGACCAGCAGAAGTTTGTTGAGCAGATTTAGGATGACTGAGCCCCAAGTTCTGAATAAAGTGTATGTCAGGGGGTGTAGATGGAGGGGTCTTTCTATTCCCAAGGTGTCTACCACTTTAGGGTGGTGAACCAGGAAGCTTAAGGTCTCGCTGGTATAGGACACTGAATGACCTAGTCCTTAGCAAACTATTTTGAGTGCCTAGGTAAAAAAGTGGGTCTGATAGAGCTGTAAAGTTTTCTGGTGTAGAGTTAGCTCTATGGATGTGGCTGGAAATAGTCGACTGCTTATGTGTAGGAGATCCCTTGAGGATGCTCTCAGGATTGTCAACTATTTCAGGTGGGTCTGGGTTAGGGTAAGCTCTTGTGTGAATGGTTCTGTAAGTCAGAGTGTTGTTTTCTAACCAAGCAACTTAACCCTACTTGTTACTTCTTCTGTGGTTGATGTTGTTATAGAGGCTGGTCTCCCAGTGGAGTCTTATGTGAAACCAAGATAATAAGCAGGCCTAATGATCACCAGTGGAGTCTTTAAATTGTTTAGGAAGCTTGGAGTCGCCAGGTGGAAGGTTTAGGATGTTTGGGGAGGGTACACTGTCCACCACAGTGCTTATGAGATGTCCCTTTTCAAGGATATCTTGAAAACACAACAAAATCTAACCAGAGATTGACTGGGAGGGCATTTACCAGATATGTCACCTCTGAAAGAGTGTGAGATCTGGAGGCTACCTGGCGCTTTCCAGACTCTGTCTAAGAGTGTGGGAGAACACAACAAATGGTATAGAGGTTGATGTGTGAATATGAATGTTTAACTACCAACCTAACAAAATATTCTAGGCTTCTGAGGCTCTTATGATGTGGTAAGGTGAGAAATACTCAAAACTTCCCCAACGGAGTCGCCATTATGTTGGGGTTCCCATGTTTGGCCAGATTGGCAAGACCAAAAAATGAGACAACATCAAACCACTTTTAGACCTCAGGATCTAGCCCTCCTGGGTCCAGAGAGGGATCTCTCTATGATTATCAAAGATATGTGACTTTAAAGTTTATTGTTAAGATGTTAAGCTAGGTATAAGGCTCAGGGTTTATTTGTTTGATTGTTTTTTTGGTTGTTGGTTATCAGGAAAGAAGGATTTGATGTAAGACCAGGATGAGCAAAGAGAAAAAAGGTAGAAGTGAAGTATTCCAGGGAGCATTCAAAACCATTGGGCAATGGAGTCAGGAAAGGATTTTCTTACTACTCAATAGGCAGGCTTTCAATTGGGATAGTCATCTAAAACATTGGATCTTAAAGATGACATTATGATATGGAATGGTAGGAGATGAGGAGACAACACAGATTTCAGGGTACAAAGTTAAAGACCAGCTGGTCACACAAGGATCCTAGTGGACAGGGCTAACTCTAATCCCCAGTGTTCCCAAATCTTATAGCTAAATCCTTAACAAGAAACATCAAATAACAGATTCATTTAACTCATACATCAGAGAGAAGGAAATAACATCCACTACACTGGTTATATTATCTGAAATCAATTCTTAGATAACACATTCAGAAGAAAAACATTAGTGGCAAGGAGAGCAGAAACATAGGGTACCTAACAAGGGTAAATCCTATGCCAATTTTCTAATGCGAGCCAGTAGAAATGAAATGAAATGAATTAAACACAGAGATAGGAAAACATCACCACTGCTTTAGATCAGGATCCAAAGAAATGTGCTTTTCATATTAAATAGCAGTACCAGTCAAGTACAACATTGCCAATAGCTGAATACTCAGTCTGAAATCATATTCCTCAGCCTATCTTACAACTTTACACAGAGACTGTGTCTCAAAAGAAACTACTTGCAGTTCTCTGATAATTGATCAACAACCTTTACAATGTTTCTTCATGAAATTTTATACAGAAAGATGGGTTGAGGAGGTAGTTGAAAACTAAATGCAGCATTAAAACTTCAGTAAAGAAAGAGGGTCGAAGCCCATTCTGTTCAAATTCTGAGCTTTCAATTTTGGCACTCCGTGGATGAAAGAGTGGTCCTCATCAAACTTCTATTTACTCCAAGTATGTCTCTAATGTACTTTGGCTGTAGGACTCTGTGGTACTTTTGGTGAATAAACAAAAGACAAATGAATGATTAAGAAGTCTGCCATACTTATGAAACAAATGTTCTGGTAGCTTCGGACTGTTGTCAGGGTGGAAATTTCTTTAGGAACACGGTGTATAATAAAATATGCATGGGTGCTCCGTCCTTCTGTAGGATAAAACATTCTGCTGATGTAGAAACCCTGACACACTGATTTTCGTGCTGTACCTTCTGCGTGATCCATGGGTCTTTAATTTGATTATTTACTTTTAAATCTCTGAACATAAGGCTTATATATCTTCATTTGCATGCCTTAAGCTCTCTGCTGCTTAATTTAAATCTCTGACTGTGAAATCTGTGTGTTAATGGCGCCTAGACATTTTCACAGAGTAATACCCTGGTATTTTAATGCAAGTCCTGTCGTAGGAACTCCTTGGGTTTTCTTCATGATTTCTACCTCTGCACACGGTCTTTTCCTGTGTTTTCTGTCACTGTGACAGTGGGTGCAAATCATGGCGGCTTTCACCACCTCAAAACCCTGCAAAACAGAAAAAATGTTATGAAATCCATGAATGGGGGTAATGGATGCAGTGCGGATGATGAAAATGGTCGTGCGGCTGGTTAAATGGTGGAACAATGCAGAGGAATGATGGAGGGAAGCCTTGGTGAAGGTTGGCGGAGCGCAGAGGAAATTTAAATGAAAAACCTTAACAAACTTGACTTTTGAACAAATATATGCAATGGGATGGGCAGATGTATGGTGAATACACGTGGGGGTGACGTGGCGGGACCAGGCGATGGCGGGGTGGTCAACGACGGGGAAATTAAATCTAGACCGTCTGATATCGGTGGAGATTGACGGTGGAAAGCACGTTGGAGGGTGATGGACTGTGGGCTAGGGGTACGACTGCCATGGGTTAACTCGTGCACAACTCTGTGGAACGACGACCGTTGGATCAACTGCCCCAGATCGGACGGTGCACGTGCATATCGCTACGCATCCACGGACGAACGTTAATGTGTGATGGGGTAGTGGTTTTTAAATAGTGTCAGAGCCACATGTCGAATGCTGAGTGGAATCGCTGGCCTATCAGAAAATACCGCCCTCTACCCAAAGGCAGTGTGATAGAAAACGGCTAGTTTTTGAATAGTACGCGGGGACCACCGGGGCGGGTAGACTCCGAACCGTCGGATCTGCGAGTAAATAGACAGCGATGGCGCGATCGGGGCGATGAGCAGGGTGAAAAATGGACGCTTTGGGAGCCACGATTGCCGTTCGATCTATATAGATCAACTGTTAAAACTGCGTCCGATATCCATCTGCGGTAAGCGCCTTTCGGGCCAACGCTCGGTTTCAGCGCCCGGGTCTCGTGGAGAAAAGGCTGAGGGGCTAAGGCCTAATGTAAGTTGAAAAGTGGGTTTGTTGCCCATTTTTAGTGTAATTTTAGGGCAATGAAGGGCAATGATAGGGGTAATGGGGGTTTAAACGGCCAACCAAGGAGTATGTGTAGGACTTAAGGGGAATTTTTGGAGAAGTTTAGAAGGATTAGGGGGGTGATTTTGGGGTAAAGAAAAGGGGTTTTGAAAAATGAAGAAGAGGTGAAAAGGGACATTTTGCAGGGATATAAGGGTTAATGTAGGCCTTTTGGAGCAGAATTTATGTAATCAATGAGACCTTATAAAGGGAGTCAGCAGAGGGAAATTTATCAAAGGCAAAGGCACAAGAGACTTCAAGGATGATGGGTCTTCAGGGGAGATGCATTCCTTGAAGGCTCAAAAACAATTTAGGCCCCTAATTTGATTTGTCAAAAATTTATAGGGGGGCTAACAGCCTGAACGTTAAGTCCAAAAAGTTACGTGATATGGCTAGTATTAAAACGACACATGGCGGGCGGTGAGGAATATCACGTTTTTTTGGATAAATTCTGAAACTGCCTTTAAGCTGCGCGAAACCAGTGGTCTCTACAACAAAAACCACCTTTCCCATTTACATTACATTTTCTTATTTTAAATCTCCGTCGTTGATCTCTGTTGGCTGGTCTAATCCAATATCCTAGAATCTTTCCGCAACCCCAAATTCTGTCAAACCCATTGTGCCTCCGCCAAAGGTTTTTTGCCCCTTTCCACTATACTTTCCTCCATTTTCATTATTATGTTGCCCCCTCTGCATTATAAAAACCCGATTAATCTCGACCATTGATCAATCTGATCCAACGTCTCAGACTTAATCCAACAACCATTTATCCAATCGCCTCTCCTTTTGACCCCGGCAAGAAATCTTGACCGTTGGTTCTGTTCATCCAACGGCCACGCTCTAACCTAAACCTCTGAAGCATTTTTTACCCACCCACACAAGATTTTATAATTTTCTCTTGTTTGTGTAGGTTTTTAAAGGTTTCTCATTGTTTTAAAAATGAAACAAAGGACCGGGGATGACGATCCCCCAGGCCTTTATTCATGGAGGAGATCATTTTGTAGAGTTTCACATCGTGTTTTGTCCATACCTCATGAGCATTGATGACATTATACAACCCTTTGCACACCTGCGAGAACAACAAAAACACAACAAACACCACAGACAAAGAGTATCAGTTTGACAGCATAAAATCAAAGCAAAAATGGAGAATTGAAGGTCTTAAACACATTTTTGAGGGATTAAGGCGTAAATTTGACTATCAAGGGCCTAATTCATGTAGTTAAAGACAACATAAAGACCTGAAGACAGAGATATAGCCTAATCAAACCTAAAACACAAATCAAAGAAAATTAAAGGTGTTTTAGGATATAACAAAGAAACTTAACAGTCCGGAAAGCCTCCACTGCCACATCAGAGGTGAATTGAATCCTCTCCAGCCACCACAGTTCCACCTACCTCTTTCAATAAATCAGAAGAATGCAGAGTTATTTCCTAAGTCAGGGATATTTTGTTTAAAGCAGCTGAAGTTATTACAAACTCTGCCTGAAGAATTTTAAAGTCAAAAAACTCTGCTAAGCAGCTAAAATACTTAATGAAAATCAATTAATACAGAAGAATAATCAATAATATTCTCTGTTGAGCCCCTCAAATGGCAAGAAGCATTAAAATGTATTAATTGAACTTAGAGATATTTTCTCTCATCCCACCTCCTCATTCCTTCTATAAATACTTCTATAGAAGATTAAACAAAGGTTGGTCTCTGAATATCTGTTGCATGTAAATAGTTTTCTGAAGTTGTTGTAAGCTTTGTTTGTAATTGAAGATACCAAAGTTGAGATGAGAAGTTTGAAGCTGTAGAGACCCACTGGACTTGATGATTGTAACTAGTTTGAAGCATCAAATACAAGATGATTTATGGGATCCTGGTCTATGTCAACGGTGATGTTTTTCTTATTGTAAATTTTTATTTTCTTTTGTTTCCATTTTTTCCATCTTCTCTGATAAAGAACAACAATTATAGAGTTAGGATTTACTGTCAAAATTACCCTTCTCTCACTGATAAGCTTTATCTATATGTTTTCCTCAAATTGTGTGTTTAAGAATGATTTAATACAGTCCAAGCAGTTACGGAATTTTGGTGTTCCCATGTATTACTGTCTAGATTTTAAATGTTGTTCTTGAATGTTATTTTTAGTTCCTGCTAAGTAAAGTTGAACTAGGGAAGTCTATGGTTAGCCTTGTCGTCTAGTTTTATCTCCAAAGGTTGTCTGAAAGTTTCCCTAAGAGTGTGTTGAAAGTAGGCTAGGTTCAAAGTCCTTACCTGATCTTAGACTATTCTTTGTTTATCTTAAGTGTTGTCTAGATAAGTTTACTAATTAAAGAATGAACTAGGGAAGTCTATGGTTAGCCCCGTCCTCTAGTTTTCTTCTCCAACAGTTGCTTTGAAAATTTTCCCTTTGAATATGCTGAAAGTAGGTCAGGTTCAAAGTCCTTACTTGATCTTAAGCTATTCTATTTGTGTTTTAAGTGTTTTCTATTGAAAGTGCATGCCAAAAGTAGGATAGTTTCAAAGTACTTACTTGATCTTAGGCTGATCTTTGTTCTTCATTTGTTTGATTCCCTTCCTTATTGTTTCATTCCATTCCATAAAATCAACTTTAAAGAGATCCTTTGACATAGATGACTTGCCCCATGGACCACTCTTAAACCTTTCTATTTCAATTGAATCCTACTATGACTCCATAGCCCAATGGATTGAAGCTTCTTTTTGCCTATCTTATCAACTGAATCATCCCTTCACTTTCATACACCTTCACCCTTGATTTAGAATTCCTTCACCTTCAGTTATCTTAGCCCAACCAAAACCAACAAAACTTTGTTCCTCATAACTAGCCTAATATCACATTTCAAGCCTTAAAGATACATCAATATTTTCACTTTATAGAGAGATCCTTCTCTGGATTCAGGAGGGCTAGATACTAGAATCCCAAAGTGGTTCATATGTTGCCTCTACAGTTTTAGTCTTACCAATCTGCTAGAATTACAGGGAGCTAACAGCTTGTATGAGGGAGAGATGAGGAAGCAGCAAAAGTTGTTGTTGCTGTGGTTGCACTTGGGAGAGTATGGGCATAATTCTTCCCATACTTTTCATGAAATTTCTAGAGAGAAGGAAGGCACATTCATGGTGCAAGGAGGCTACCCTTCAACATTGAAGGATCATGAAAGACTTCCATATAGGAAGAATATCTTCTCACATAGCAGCATGATGGTGGATGGCTTTGGCATATGGAATGTCAAAGAGAGGAGTAATGGAGCCTTATTTCTAAGGCTTACAATGCTTTTACATAGGAGTATGTTCTTATTGATGGAGTGTTCCAAGGAGTATATGTATCCCTTCCTCTTACAGATTTTTATGAGGGGTTCCTCATGGGGGAACATATACATGAACCTCACTTTCAGCCTACTCACCATGCATGGTAAGAAATACATTTTTGTACTTGTTGATTACTCCATTGAGTATTTGTATCTCCTCACCATATATGAGCAGTGCATTGCTCCACAAGAGAGAAAGAGTATTTATGGGTTTCATGGTCACTTTAGGGCTAATGTTTGTAGTGATAGTATCCCATATATACATGACTTTGGGCAAGTGTATTGTTATTTGACCTATGTACAGCTGATAGACATTGATGCTTACATCCCCATGTTGGAAGAAAAAACATACACAGCTTGTAACTTGTTTCAGAACCACTTGCCACATGACATTCTCAGACAGCAGTTGGGAAGACTGCGTAATATCCACTTGGAGAACCTTTGGTACCATCCAAAATTGCACATAACTTTCAGAATTTTTCTGATTTGGATGCCAAATGGTGATGATGTGCCATTCATCTTGAATGGAATGGTTTGGGTTGGCATGTCTCATGATTTTTGAGGAAGAGTCCTTAGAGACTCAATCTTCTTCTTGCCATTGGAGGGAAATCATGTTGCAGCCCAAGATCAACATGCCCTCTACAATTATCATAAGTGGAGAGGAGGACAGTGTGGGATAGACCTTTTCCCTATCATGTTCATTTATTCAGCCCACCTACATTTCAGGAGCCAAAGGTGGAGGAGATTCTTCATGAGTTGCCATGTTGGAGGGTGACTCACTTCATTTGGATGATAGCATGGGTGAGGGAGGCACTCATTCACCATGTTGGTCATCACTCCTACTTTGTGGAGGCCATGAGACAACAAGAAGGTTTCCATTCACACTTTCCGCCTTTGATTGATGTAGACCATTTGGTTTTGCACACTTGGGAGGAAACATTGGATGACAGTTTATTTGTAGATTCTCTTGATGCAGTGATGGAGGCTATTGATGGGAGGCCACATGAGGAGGAGGGGAAAATTTTCTCTCTCCTTATACATTTTCTTGAGGACAAGAAAATATTTTAGAGGGGAGGATTGTAATGTTCCAAAATTTTAGCCTCAAAGCTAAATGGAACATTAGAGTTAGCAACAGCTCTAACCGGTGAATAAATGGGTAGAAAAGCCCATAAGTCTCCTAAGGAGGGATAAAAACACTCCAAGTGTGAAAGGGGACACTCTTTCTAGCCTAATAAAACACCTCCATGTGTGAACAAAGATAAAATCAAGTTGATTTAGTCCACTTTGACTAAGTCAACAACGCAGTTGTGGAGGAGGAGGAATCCAAGGAAGGATAACGCAGTTTTGGAGGGAGATGTATCTTTAGATAGAGATGACCTAATTGAGTGGGACCAAGGGAAAAAAACTCATGTTTTATATAAGGAAGAGGATGGCAACATTATTCTTCATGTCTTATATTTTTATTATTGTCTGCTCAAACTTTTTCTTCCTCTTGCTGTTTAGCAGGGTAGCAGTGCTATTTAGCACCGGGTGTTCCCGAGCGGGAATCCCACCTCTCTCCTTGAGGAGCCTCATTGGGAGAGTTTTAATTCATCATTCCACATCAGGTTTTTAGGCCAAGCTTCAGTTAACTTCATTAGCGCAGTTTTTTCCAGAGATTGTGCAGTGTTGCTGGGTGCAACAATGGAAGGGATTGGAATCTCGGTTCCTGAGTTAGTTTCTCATTGGAGGAAGGTTTCCTTCACTTGAGGGAACTTTTGGAGAGCTCCAGAGCTTATTTCAGATCTGTGGTATCATACCATACATTTTCCCTACATTCCCAGCGTTGTTCCAGCTAGGGAATGTGTTATTTTGGAGGCAGCATTTAGTGCATGGTCTAGTAGCTTCATTGCAGTGTTTCCTTGTGATTGAGAGGTTAATCCTTTCATGGGAGGGATCCCTTGAGGGATTTACATCAGATCAGACATATTTCCAGACTTTTACACTCTTATTCTTTAGTGTTGTAGTGGTGATTTAGTAAATTTATGAATATCACATTTGTATGTAGAGTGTTTGACAAGAAACCCTTGTCGGGTTCTCTTGTATTTTGTATGAGGAGACTAGATCTCTGTTCTTCAGTATTTCTAATCAATATATGAGTAGATATACTTTTTCTCCCATTTTATGAGTTAAAAACCCTCTTTAGACTGCGCAATCACTTTTATGCAGAAATCCTTGTGTTGCAGTATTTGGGGTTTTTGGTTCTTTTCAGCTACACTAGTGTGGGAGGTATGTTTAACCCACCTAGTTTTATTTGTTTCAGCTCTATTCTTGGATTTAAGTTTTTTATTGAACAATATATAGGATCCAAGAGTCCATTTCACTTTTTTATTGCATATGTTGCTGGAAATGCGTTTTTAGTGCATGATTCATGAGCTGTTCCGATTTTGGGATATTTCAAAAATATAAGTGTGCAATAGTATGAGAGAGAGAGAGAGAGAGAGAGAGAGAGAGAGAGAGAGAGAGAGAAAGAGAGAGAGAGAGAGAGAGAGAGAGAGAGAGAGAGAGAATATAATGATAGATCCAAAACTAAACTAAAAAAATTATGTGACCTGATCCTCATAAGAATTTTTATTAATGAGGCCTCTAATTTCTTCAATTTTCCATTGTTTCCTTCATTTTCCTACTCACATGCACCCTGTGACCTTTCACCTTCCTTTTTCACCAAATTCCATTATTTTTATAAATAAATTCCAATAAATTCCACTTTTCCTTTCCAAATCCTTTTCCATTGCATTTGCCAATTTCCGTACCCGTAATAAACCAAATGAACATCCACACCAGGATGTTTTTCCCAACATTCATCTTGGAATAAGTGTCCCATGAACAAGCTCTTATTTTACCTTTATTAAATTTTACATGGATTTTTTACTAGGGCTATAACATAACACTCCCCCTTGGGGGAACACTGTCCTCAGTGTTCTATGAAGCCTACAACCAATAATACTCATGAAAGGAAAACATATTGCTCTTGAAGCTTTATAACTTAAGTTGTTGTAGTATTTATGATGATCAACCTGCTGATAAACAAACAAAAATGACAACAAAACAACATGACAACCATAATGACATGATTCCATACCGCTTATTGGAGCTTTATAACATATCTCATGGTGGTATTTGCACCCATATACATATGTTCATATACCAAAACATCATACCAAAGCATATGCCAAAAACATATATGAAGGAAATTCACTCAACCAGTGAATAGAGAAGAATACATAGCTCACATCTACCCCACAATATCCCATGTAGCTTCATTGGGCCCAAAGTGCTTTAGATGCACTTTAACCTACTCGATTTCTTGGTTCTGGAGCATGAGAATATTTCTTTGCAATATACACTGCGGTTCCAGCTAGAACTCTCCTTCTGAATCCACCTGCAATACAGACTTGTCAATCACATGATCAACATATTTATCATACCTTTTAAGTAGTGACACATGGAAACATCATGGACTTTCACTATTGGAGGCAGTTCAAGTCGATATGCTATCGGTCCAATCCTTTCAAGAATATTTAAAGGTCCACAAAACTGAGGTTCCATCTTGGCACATGATCCAATCCTCAAGGAGCTCTTCCTAGGCTTGATGCAAAAATACACCTGTTCTCAAACCTAAAACTCCTTAAACAACATGTTCTGATCCTAATAAGTTTTCTGTCTATCCTGTTCTACCTTTATATTCTTCTTGATTACCCGCATTTCCTATTCCATCTCTACCAATATATCTGGTCCTATCAATACCCTGTTGACTGGATCACTCCAACTAATAGGATTATTACAACTCCACCCATAGAGTTCCTTAAATAGACTCATCCTTAGTGACTCCCGATACCCATTTTTTTAAGAAAAATATACCAGTGGAAGATACTCTTACCACTTTCACTACTGATGCATCACATACATTCTCAACATGTCCTCCAATATCCTATTTACCCTATCTGTTTTTACATATGTTTGAGGATGATAAGCTCTGCGGAAGGCAAACTTTGTACGAAAACCTAAAAATATCTCTTTCCAAAATCTTGAAGTGAACTTAGCATACTTGTCTGACACAATATTCTTCAGGACATGATGCAACCTCACTACATCTATGATGAAAACCCGTGCTACGTCGTTGGATTAATAAGTAGATTTCACTGGAATGAAGTTCTCTACCTTTTTCAACCTATCAACCACAACATAATCGATTCATGTTATTTATATGTTGGAAAACCTATGATGAATTCCATGGAAATGACCTCCAATTTTCACTCTGGAATTGAGATCGGTTGTGGTAACCCACCTGTATTCTTACACTCTTCCTTTACATGTTTACAATCCAAGCATCTCACCACAAATTATGGCACTTCTTTCTTCAGGTTTGGCTAGTAGTAGAACTTATTCATCATTGTCAATGTCTTATGATATCCTGAGTGACCTGAATATGGTTTCGAATGAAACTCTCTCAAGATAAGCTTCTTGATATGGCTATCATCTGAAACATATATCTTGTCCCTGAATCTAACCAAGCCATCTTTTGTGAGACAATATTCCACATCTTGTGCACCTGTACTTGCACCTATACCTGTACTCTCCTATAACTTGTTCCTGAGCTCCATGTACATGTTATCCTGCTGACCTGCCTATATGATCCAAACCTATAAATCTATCCCATAAGAACTCATAATTTCTATGTGATTTATCTGTATCCTCCTACTAAGAGAATCTACAACCATGCTTTCTTTACCTTTAATGTGCTTGATCTCAAAGTTGAACTCACTGATCATGGCCAACCATATAGCTTGCCTAACATTCAGATTTGTTTTTTCAAACAAGTATCTCAACTTACTATGATCACTCATAAATACAAACCTCCTACCAAGAGGATAGTGCCTCCACATATTCAATGCATGGATGATTGTTTCCAACTCAAGATCATGTGTATAATAATGTTTCTCATGCTCATTCAATTTTCATGACTCATAGCACACTACCTGTCCCTCTTGCATAAGAAATCCACCAAGTCCTATTTTGCAAGCATATGTGCATACCACAAATTATCTATCCAGATCTTCAATCTTTAGCACTAGAGCATGTGTCAACAATTGTTTCAACTACTCAAAACTTACTACACATTCTTCTGTCAATTCAAAATTATTACCTTTCCTTTGCAATGATGTGATAAGATATACAATCTATGAGAAGCTCCCGATGAACCTCCTGTAATAAACTGCTAACCCCATAAATGATCTTACCTCATCCACATTAATAGGAGCTTCCCACTTCATGATAGCCCTTATCTTCTTTGTATCTACTGCCATATATTCCTTGGAAACAACATGTCCCAAGTAATGTACCTATATCTGAAACAAAATGCATTTGCTAAGCTTAGCATGAAACAAATTCTCTCTTAGCAATATCAACACTACTGCTAAATGTTAGACATGCTCTTCCTCATTCTTAGAATATACCAATATATCATCAATGAATATAATGACAAACTTGTCTAGATAAGGAAGCAACACAATATTCATCAAGCGCCTAAAAGTAGCTTGGGAATTAGTCAAACTAAATGGAACTTCAACAAACTCATAATGTCTGTACCTGGTATAGAAAGCTATCTTGTGAATGTAATCTTATTTAATGTGTACCTGATGATATCTTGATCTCAAATCAACCTTCGAGAACACAAATACTCCCTTCAACTGATCAAAAAATCATCGATCCTCGGCAAAAAATACCTATTCTTAATGGTCACCTTGTTCAACTTCCTATAATCGATGCACAAGATGAAAATACCATCCTTCTTCTTCACAAAAAATATTGATGTGCCCCAAGGTGATACGCTTGGCCTAATGCACCCCTTGTCAAGAATTTCCTTTAACTACAACTTCATCTCTACAAACTCTAGAGTGCCCTTCCTGTACGATTATTTTGATGCTAGTGTTGCCCCTGGTACCAACTCTAGAGTGCCCTTCCTGTACGACTATTTTGATGCTAGTGCTGCCCCTAGTACCAACTCAATAGAGAAATCCACTTCTCTGCGAGGATGAAACTCTGAAATCTCTGCTGGAAACACATCCTGAAACTATTCTAAAATTGGGTACCTTCTTAAGACATTTCCATCCTCAACTTCCTTACCTTTGTCACTACAAATATGCACTACAAATAACACACACCCTTTCCTGCGAATATTCTTCACCTGCATAACTGTTACCATTATAATTGATGTTTCTTTATTCTGACCCTGCAAGAATATTTATTCTCCATTTTCATCCAAGCAGTCAATATCTTTGTCATAGTAATTCAAGTTAGTCCTATGAATATATAACCAGTCCATACCCAAAAGCATGTTATACGAACCCAATGGAAATACATTTAAATGTGCTGATGTAGACATACCATTCAACTCAAATGCACAAGCTCTCACCTAATTATGAACTCTCTTCTTGGTACTTGTAGCCAACTGCACTAACCAATATTCTGCATGCACTTCTTTATTCAAACTACAGTTATCCAACAATTCAGGGTTAACATAACTATAATTAGATCCACTGTCAATAAAATAGAAATAAATTGATCACAAATATTAGCATCTGTATTGATAATAGATGCCTGGTGATCTTCCTGCATGTTATTCAACGTTGGATAGATTCGAGGAAAACTCTGTCCAACATCCCCCACTTTAGGCGCTTCCTGAGCACTGTAAATATGCAGTATACCACCCTGATGTTATGGACAGTCTATCCTGTGATTATTTTTGCCACAAGTCCAACACTGTATAGGCTTCCAGCCCGCACCCTTGTTTTTCTCCTCAAACTGAAATCACTACCCTTTTTTTAGATGCATTGAATTTATTGTGTGGTGTTGTATTTTCTTTGTTGCGTGTGTCCTGATGCCTTTCTCGCTTCTTGTCCCATTTCCATTTTTTCCTTGAATTACCTTTCCAATCCAGTTTAGAGTCATATATGCACTTTTATTTCTCATAAAAATGCTTTAGCTTCTGGATGGCCTCCTCCAATGATCTCGGCTCATCAAAATCAATTCTGTCATTGATTGCCATCGACAACCCACTAATGAATCTCTAAATCTTGGGTTTCTCCTTCTTGAGTCAAGGCACATAGATCAATAACTCCAAGAACCTTCTAGTGTACTCCTCATCAATCATAGATCCCATCTTTAGCTCAAAGAATTCTTTTTCCATGTCATCATAATATCTCTATGATAAATACTTCTTCCTGAATAGTCTCTCGAATTCACTCCAAGTCAACTTCTCCTCATAAATATCTCTGACGTTCTTTACATCTTCCCACCAGATATCTGCTTTACCTTAAAGACTGAATGTAGCTATTTTCTCCTTCATTTTTTCTGATTAATCATGTAACTTGAAGAAATTATTCATTCCAAGAAACCATTCTTTTGCATCCTTTGATTTCTTCATTTCCCCTTCGAATGTAGGTGGCTTTTATTTCTTGAACTCATACGACATATACCCCCTATCACTCCTCCTGTAAGGATGATAATGACGATGACCATGATACCTGTCTGAAACATAACTAGAATAGTACCCTTGTCCATCACCCCTCCTGGCCAGAGTATCCAAGAATTTTCTATCCTTGATTGTGTTATCTCTATATGACCTGTTCCCATCGTGAGATCTACTACCATATGCCCCATTATTCCTATCCTCTTATCCATATCTGATCTGAAGTGGTCCATGTATCTACAATTCCGACAAACTCTGAATATTACAACATTGAATTCTACTTTTTTCTCTTGTACCTACATGATAATGTCATTATAGGCTTTGTAACACATTATTTCTTCCTTTAAACTCCTCAATGTTCCTTCTAAGAAAAAATAATGTCCAACAACACGTTTCTCATCTGATTCATAGGGATAATCATTGTAGTCTACCATATTTCTAGTCATCTTGATCTTTTCTTCCTGCAAGGTATATTCTGTCAGCTAAACCAAATCATAAACAAACTAGCATACCTTAGTATAGTTTGGGGAGTATATCTCATTTGCAAGACTGCCCAAATTATAACAACACACACACACACACACACACACACACACACACACATATAATCATAGCAACATATAAGCATATTTTCAACCATTATATAGTTATCAATACCTGACTATGCTGACCACATACCAAGACTTCATGCACAACGACTGTCATCTAGTCAATATATGCATAAAAACATATACACATTAATACACATAACCAATGCACGACCAACATACACTCACAACAAATACTTTCAACAATGACACCATCAAATTTCACATGGCGACACCACTGCAATCATGACCAATTCCATGCATACACAACAAGCACATAGACCACATGCACAAGGACCTATATGAAAGTGACATGTACATATGACAAGACATTGATCCAAGGGAAAAAAAAAAAAACATCACCCAAGGAGAATAGAACCATGCTCTCATACCACTCTGTAACACCCTCCTCCCACATCTACTCAAGTAACCGACCAACCGGGGTAAACATGTGATGAAGATTTACTATGATATGATTCAACTCCCTATGTATCAATTAGGGAAGTGGAATCGATGAAACATAACCAAACTGACCTTCTACACATGCAACATAACCCCCAAAAGCCATGCAACCCATCCAGGTGACCAACCCTTGAGACAAACTTACCTTTTGTTGCATTAAGGCCTTAGTATCTCCCTTGAAATGGGAATGCATGCGATTGGAACCATATAATCACTTTGACAGCAAGGCATACCCGCGACTGGGGAATTTTGCAGGTAGTTCTATGTCAACAACTTTGAATTATATGCCATTGTTTTACGGCTAGGACTCAGGCCACTCCACAAAACTCCATGAAACTTCCAAAAATTAAAAATAACATTGAAACAATGATTCAAATGCAAATATTTGAACAAGGACTTTAATTAATCCCTACTAGCCATGACAGAAATTTCATCAAACATGTCACAAATATGCATTATACAGGATTAAACAACAAATTTGAGCATATGGGTCTCACACTTATCTGAGAATCACTAAGAAGCATTGATGCCACATCATAATAACTACATTACTATCTATTAAGACACACATTCATTGTATATTCAGTGATTAACCGAAACATGATGAGAGCTATACATTATCATTGTAATAAAACTCAGTTATAACCAACATATAACCAACATAAATATCAAGGATATAAAATCCATATAAACCACATATAAAAAAGTATATTTACCCATAAAATACCAAGGAGAAAGATCTCTTATTGATGATTTCATAGGCCAACCATGTATAGGATTTCCACGAATCACTCAACCAAATACTAGGTTGAACCAAGTATTTCATAAAACCAATCAATCAAACAAAACCATGGATTACAGAGGCCAAACCACCTCAAAACTAAACTAGTGATTACACCTCTTGGCCAGACATCACTAACCATCACGAGATTGGTCTCTACCCAAGATTTCTAGGGCTCTAGAGCATTTTTTCTAGCTAGGACTTCCAGGATTAGTAACTCAACCCACAGTTTCCGTTAGGATTCTAAAGCATTTTTCCAACTAGGGATTCCAGGACTAGTAACTCAACCCACCAAGGGATTCCAAAGAATTTTTCCAACCAAGGATTCTAGGACTAGTAACTCAACCCAAGTTGTTACAGAGCTTCCAAAGCGTTTGTCCAACAAAGGCTTCTAGGAACTGATAAATCAACCCATAACCAAAGGAATAAGAAAACCAACTAGAAAAAAATAGCAAAACCCACAACACCATAGATATCTAGGAAATGGAAAGGATAGGAAAAACCACTATCAATCAATGCAATCCTCCATGCCAATGAAAGATCATAAACAAATAACCACATGCATATGCCATGCGTTCCAAATGTAGTGAGGAAATCATACATGAAACTCGGTATCTGCAAGAAAAACCCATTGTAGCTGCTGATCCCAATGTCCTCTTGCATTTTCCTACTTTTCATTTTTCTTCTTTCTCCAAATCCAAAGTATGCCACACTCCTCCAAGATTGTTCCAACAAAACTCTAAGTGTCCAAGAGTATGAGAGAGAGAGAGAGAGAGAGAGAGAGAGAGAGAGAGAGAGAATAGAATGAGAGATCCAAAACTGAACTGACAAAACTTTGTGAAATGATCCTCAAACTCATTTTTATTGATGACGCCTCTATATTTTTCAATTTTCCATTAATTTCCTTCATTTTACTCCTTACATGAAACCTATTACCTTTCACCTCCATTTTCTCCCAATTTCCATTATTTTCATAAATAAATTCCAATAAATGCCACTTTTACTTTCCAAAGCCTTTGTCATTGCCTTTACAAGTTTCCATAACCATAAAAAAACAAATGAACACCCACCTTAGGATATTTTCCCCAACATTAAACTTGGAATAAGTGTCCCATGACGAAGGTATTATTTTACCGTTATTAACTTATACATGGATTTTTGACTAGGGCTGTTACACTATGAGTGGTGACACTTGTCACCTAGAAAAGGGCCACTTTGGTGCCCAAAACTGCCATATATGCATGCCATGTGTCCACCTACTATTGGCTGATGCTAATGTCATCCTTTGTTGTCTACCGAGCCAATCTCGTGCTTCCACTTGTCCTCCTAGAGGAGAGAGAAAAAGGTATTTAGAATTTTGGTTTTGTGACCAATTTCTTCATTAATTTGTTTTTCCAAAAACTGTTGGGTTCAAGCACATCTCTCCTCGACACCACTCCTGAGTGGTTTGTGGTTTTAGGAGGGGTGCCCCCAGGGTAGGTCTCCATCGTTGATCTACGCGATTAAAGGTGTGGAAAACCATTGCCTGTGACCATCACTTCTGTCTAAAGGCCCATCTTAGGTGTCATCGGATAATTGGCACATGGCCCAACATTTTTATCCCAGTATATCCCTTTGTGCACCAAAGGGTTTTGCGTCGGGGTAATGCCAATGGGATATCCCCTTCAGGTGGGCTCCACCTGCTCGGTTCTTCCTCGCGCTTAAAACTTTGTGAAAAATGTAAACTCTAGGGTGAGCCCTTCAAGTTATGACCACTAGGATGGCGTCATCCCGATATTTATCTTTTGGTGCATAAATTAATACACACTCTACCAATCTGTCGGGGTAACCCCACCAGGATGAGCCCATTGGGTGGGTTCCACCCACTACCAATTGCTCCACTGGAAACAATTTTCGTTGTGTACTATGTCCACTATATCTTCCCGGGTATCTCGCTTAGAGGCTCCACTTTTCTTACAACTTGTGCTAGCTTTAGCTGCTCAACAAAGGTCCTCCAAAACCACCACTAACTCTGTTATTTTGGACTTGGGGTCACCAAATGTTTTCAGGCTCTAAATTTTGATCTAGGAGGTCTTTTTAGGACTTCCATATACATTGGAAATATCTATTAGAGATCTATCCATATGGGTGAATTTCACCTGCATCTGAGATAATTTTTTTCCCCAAAATTCACTCTAAAGACTCTGCACCTTTTGTTTCCATGCTGCCATACTCCTCCATGAATATGATTCTCGAGACCTTATTTGACACCTATGCTACCTTTCGACTGCAATGAACACTCTGTTTCCACCACCCTCTTTCCATCAATGATAACATATTTCATCATATATAACTTGGGAAGATGTAATTATGGACTTAATTTTTGGACTTCCTAGAATACAGAAAGGAAATTATTCTATGATGTTTGTAGTAGATAGAACATTTCATGCCATGTAAGAAAAATAATGATGCCACTAAAGTAGCTTTTTTTGTTCCCTGAAATTGTGAGATTACATGGATTACCAAGGGGTATCACCTCTAATAGAGATACTCAATTTCTTGGACATTTTTGGAGAGCACTTTGGAAGAAATTGGGTTCCAAGTTGTTTTATGGTTCCACATAGCATCTGCGAATAGATGGAAAGAACAAGGTCCTTGATTGGAGTCTTGGGAATTTATTAAGGAGGTTAAGTAGAGAAAGATCAGGACAATGGGATTTGGTTTTGATGCATGCTAGATTTTCTTACAATGGTTTGATCAATATGTCTATTGGAAATAACCCATTTCATATTTTTTATCGTAGGTAACCAAGGGGAGTTGTGGATTTGGTTAAGTTTCTAAACTTGGAAGATAAAAGGAGTGTTGATGCAAGTGAATTTGCAGAGGACATGAAAGAAAAATTGGAGTAGGTCAAACAAAAGATGAAACAAAGAAATTATAGATATAAATAATGGGTATATATGTGAAGGAGAAAGAAGGATTTTGAATAAGGAGACCTGGTGATGGAAAATTTGAGTAAAGAAAGTGTAATGTTCCAAATTTTTCAATAAAGTATTTGGAAAATTAATCTTGATTTTATTTTAATAAAAGGAATAAAATGGGTAAGGGAACCCATGTAGAAACTTAATAAACACTCCTAAGGTGCAAAAAGTTACTTAAGTGGCTTAAGTTAGCAACCCCAAGTGTGAAAAGGGCCAAAAGCAAGTGAGCTAGAACATGGTTGACCAAAGTCAACAACGTACCCAAGAGGGGAAGCTTGCACAAGAAGTTTGCGTAGTTGGATGGAGGGAAATTCAAAATGGGATAAACCCTAATGTGAGTGGGGTCCATGGCAAGGAAGCATTCCTTGTATAAAAGATGAAGGAGACCATCGTTGGGGTTTCATCTTTGGAGAAAGAATTTGGAGGTTGAAGCTCTCTTCAACTTTGAGCTGCTTAGCACAAGAGGGATTCCTGTTTAGGAATGCCCTTCTCTTCTATGGGAGGCCATGGAGAGATTTTTCTTCATATTCCTCACATATTGTCTTGAGGCCAAAGCAGTCATTTGTAGCTACTGCATTATTCTTGCAGCAAGAGAACGCTGGAGTTGCTGGTGTTGCAGTGAGGGACCTTCATCATCTCACTTCCGGAGCTGTTTTGTAGAGGAGGAGCCATCTCTTTCTCTAGGAGATCAGCAAAGGAGATTCCTGGAGCTTTTATTGCATATTTGGTATTGGGCCATATGTTTTCTTCTCATACCCAACGCAGTCCCTTCCTCTTACAATGTTATATTCAGAGAGGGTTTGCTGGAGGAGTTCATTTTGTGCACTAGGGAGTGCAATCTTCAGTAAGGGGATCAGCCCCTTCACTTTGGAGATAATTGGAGGAGGTATCATTGTTATTTCAGCATCTACTTACTTCTCCTATGTTGTATTATATTTGAGTTGCAACAACTACACTGCAACTCCGACATTTTCCTGTTTTATGTATTTTAGCCAATCCCTTGGAGGATTGTTGTAATAATGTTTTCTGGGGTTGAGATCTCGCTCCCCCATATTTATTTGAGCACATATTTTTATATCATCTCATATATATCAGTTTTCAGTCATTTTCTCCTATAGACTGCACAGTGACAGAGTAGCTGGGTCATGTAGCAGTGTATTCTCTTGTTTTATATACATTTCCCCTTGAGGCTGATTTAAGCTCACCTTGAGAGGAATTTTCCTCAAGGAATTTGTATTACATTTGCTGATGTAGATTATATATCATATTTTCTCTCTTATTACATTATATGAGGCATTATTTCATGGCTGTTACATATTGAAGTTATTATACTGCTGAAGGTTCTCTCATTGAGCATTATTTCAGTACATATGTTGATGGGAGATCTGCATAACCCCCTTAGGGTTATTTCTTTGAGATTATATTCTGCAGGGAGTTTGTATCAGATCTATTCTAAGGAATACCAGCACTGGATTGCCTTATTTTCACATGGGCTTCCTTATACAACGTCCTCATGGGAAACTATTGCAGAAATTCCTTGAAGGGAATTATTAGCTCTTGACAAGTTCTATTGGCAAAGTCTGCTAGTGGGATATGTAGCCTATAGATCTCATCCTTCCTTGTGAAGGTGAAATATCTAGTAAATTCCCTTAACATTCAATCTCTGAAATAGTTCAGTGTTGATTGTTAATACTCCCGGAGTTGGAAAATAGGAATATCTCAAGATATTCCCGGCATTGCAGAAATTTTCCCATTTGGGATATTATAGTGGTATCAGAGCTTTGAACTTGGCTTAGCCTGTGAAGTTTGAATTTCAAAGAATAAGAGGCTAGAATGATGCAGACGATGAGATTGATTTCATCATTTTTGGGTCGAGCAAGAACCTCTTCGAGGAGGTTGAGGAAATAGAAGAAGGAGGAGAGGAAGGACCATGCACTTCCTATTCTCAAGGAGTAGCAGGGGAGAAGCATGGAGGACACTTGGAATTCGAATTCTAAGTGAATATCTTGCTGAATATGGAGAAAAACCTAGAGTCTTCCAAGAGACTCTATCTTTTCACACTTGTTCAACAGGAAGAGGAAAGAACTTGGTGGTTTAGCCATGGGAGGCATGCAAGGGTTTCTACTCTTGCTGATTTTTCTCAGATCTTGATCAGAAGATTTGGCCAAATGAGGGAGGAGCCCTCACCACCAGAGGCACATGCCAGCGCTGTCACATTCATGGAGGAGCAACCTCCACCTTCAGCTATTGAGGCAACCAACACACTTGAGGAAGAGACTCTTGCAGCAACACACAATTCTTCCAAATCTCTCCAAGGTATGCATGAGTTTGAATCTATCATGGAGGATTGTAAATTATTGCATGTTTATTTTCTTGAGGAGGGAAATTTCACTGCGTTGTGCCATTCCAAGGAAAGAAACCCTCATCATCCTCATGCACTATTGATGAGCCATGCATCACATGTGAGGGTGGGGTTTTGAAGTTTTGTCCCATGAAATGCAAAGGGAGAAATATGTTTTGGGGCAATGGTAGCTCTTGTGAAAGAGGTACCAAGTGGCAGGATACTTACACCAAAGATAAGAGCCTTATGGATGAAGTGTGCCCAGCAGAAATGTGGAGGATCCATAACCCACATGGTCCTAGGATCATTTCACAATTGTTGCTCTTGATGGACAAAGAGGAGAGCATGGGTTCATCATGATGGGATGGAATTTCTCTTACCACTCATTATGTCCCCATTTTAGATTGAGTATGGTGGAAGTATGGAGGAGAACCAAACATTCTTGTTGCTCAATTTTTGTTTGAATGTTGCGAGAGCAAGAGGAGGCACTAGCATAGTGAAAGGGGATTGCTCTTTGATCTTGGATGCCAAGTAGCACCTTCTTCATGGGAGGAGCTCTAAATTTGAAGCAACATGATGGGAGGAGTATTTGGCATGATTCATGTTGAAGATGGGAGCTTTGAGATGACAGCTGCCCTACTCCAAAGGCCAGCAGCGCTGTCACTTGAGAGCTTGAGTTACTTGTGGAGTGTCTTCCAAGTCACTTCACTAGTGATGTACTTTGGAGGAATGTAGGTGATG
Organism: Pinus albicaulis; assembly: GCA_034641835.2. NCBI lineage: Eukaryota > Viridiplantae > Streptophyta > Pinopsida > Pinales > Pinaceae > Pinus > Pinus albicaulis. The sequence continues at coordinate 240,184,320 of CM076572.1, forward strand.
AGCATGGAGTAATGGAGGAGAGCACTCCTACTACATTTTTACTTTCTTCGCTTGGTTTCACAAGCACAAGAAGAGGAATCTACATGCATAAATTTTGGGTTCTTATTTCATGCATTTTCATGCATATTCTTTATTGATGGAGGAGTCCACTTGGGAGGGCATATTAATGGTTTCATATCAACATATGGACATATGCATAGCCCAAGGATGTTGAGACGGTTGGAACAACCACTCCCCTACTATGTTGCGGTAAGGGGGAATTTTCACTTAAGCCATTTCAGCTCGAAGGCCAAAGTACATGATGAGGGAGGTAACTATTTGTGACATGCTTTGCACTCTCTTATCTATATGAGCAGCATATCAGGTCAAGAGGGATCCTTCCTTCTTGCACATTTCATTTTTTTGTACTTATGGTTCATTGCAGCAAAATGATGGCTAATTCAGCAATGGGTTGTGGGGGAAAGCCACATGGGTTTTGGTATGCACCATTGGCACCAAATTTTATTTTCATGATCACATATTACAGGATGCATGTGGCATCAAACAAGTGACTGTAAAGACACTTTTTGCATCATATATTGAGGCAGGAAAATGATGCCCTATGCTGGTTCCATGCATGGGACCATATTTCACCTCCTTGCTCTCATAAGTTTATGCTTCCATATGTTGCTGGTGGAACGCTGTTCAGAGGAAGCACTATTTTGGAGGAGGGAAATAAATTGAAGATGCCCATTGGGAGTGTGATTCTCCCTACTTTTCATGCTGTATGTTTCAGGAGAAGCAATGGGCAGCCCATGATTTCCAAACTTCATCTCTTTCCTTCATGTGGGAGGAGCTATTTGGAGAGTGGAATTTTTGGAGGAGGCACTTCATGGTTTTTATGTTGATGGGGTAGCTTGGGTCTCTCTTGAAGACCATTTCATTTCAGCCATATATCAACAGCAGACCCATATGTATCATGTGGAGGGAGAGACTCATGGGGTGGATGTGCCCTTTGGGAAAGAAGACCTCTATTCTTTTTGCAGCACATGCTCCAAAGGGAGTATGGAAGATGATGTAGTCACCATGTTCAGCCATGTGTTTTTCCATGAAGTGAACCATATGATTGGTTGGATGCCATATTTTGATGAATCCCAACTCATCACATATGAGATGAATTGGGCCATCTTGATTTGCAGCGTTGGAGGAGAGGTCCTTGGGGATCTAGACTTCATCTTGCCCCTTGAAGGCAACACTATTGCAGCCCAAGTTCAGCTTTCACTCCACATTCATCCTAAGTGGAGAAGAGGACAATGTGGGGTAGGTTATGAAGCTTACCAAGTTCAAAAATTCAGCCCACCTATTTCTCATGAGCACAAGGTGGAGGAGTACTTTCAGGATTTGCCTAGTTGGAGGGTGACTCATTTGGCTTGGTTGATTGCTTGAGGATGGAGGTTCTACATGAGGATATTTCAGAATCCATGCCTTGAGTGGAGGAATTTTTGCAATTCATCCTTGCTCTTGCTTGAGGACAAGCAAGTTTTTGGAGGGGAGGACTGTAATGTTCCAAATTTTGCAATAAAGTATTTGGAACATTAATCTTGCTTTTATTTTAATAAAAGGAATAAAATGGGTAAGGTAATCCATGTAGCAGCTTAATAAACACTCATAAGGTGCAAAAATTCACTTAAGTGGCTTAAGTTAGCAGCCGCAAGTGTGAAAAGGGCCAAAATCAAGTGAGCTAGACCATGGTTGACCAAAGTCAACAACGTACCCAAGGGGGGAAGCTTGCACAAGAAGTTTGCGTAGTTGGATGGAGGGAAATTCAAAATGGGAGAAACCCTAATGTGAGTGGGGTCCATGGCAAGGAAGCATTCCTTGTATAAAAGATGAAGGAGAGCCATTGTTGGGGTTTCATCTTTGGAGAAAGAATTTGGAGGTTGAAGCTCTCTTCAACTTTGAGCTGCTTAGCACAAGAGGGATTACTGTTTAGGAATGCCCTTCTCTTCCATGGGAGGCCATGGAGAGATTTTTCTTCATCTTCCTTACATCTTGGCTTGATACCAAACCAGTAATTTGCAGCTACTGCGTTATTCTTGCAGCAAGAGAATGCTGGAGTTGCTATTGTTGCAGTGAGGGACCTTCATCATCTCACTTCCAGAGCTTTTTTGTAGAGGAGGAGCCATCTCTTTCTCTAGGAGATCAGCAAAGGAAATTCCCGGACCTTCTATTGCATATCTTGGAATTGGGCCATATGTTTTCTTCTCATACCCAGTGTAGTCCCTTCCTCTTACAACGTTATATTCAGAGAGGGTTTGCCGGAGGAGTTCATTTTGTGCACTAGGGAGTGCAATCTTTAGTAAGGGGATCAAACCCTTCACTGTGGAGATCATTGGAGGAGGTCTCATTGTTATTGCAACATCTACTTCCTTCTCCTATGTTGTATTATATTTGAGTTGCAGCAGCTACACTGCAACTCTGACATTTTCCTGTTTTATGTATTTTAGCCAATCCCTTGGAGGATTGTTGTAATAATGTTTTCTGGGGTTGAGATATTGCTCCCCCATCTTTATTTGAGCACATATTGTTATATCATCTCATATATATCAGTTTTCAGTCATTTTATCCTTTAGATTGTGCAGTGACAGAGTAGCGGGGTAATGTAGCAGTGTATTCTCTTGTTTTATATACATTTCCCCTTGAGGCTGATTTAAGCTCACCTTGAGAGGCATTTTCCTCAAGGAATTGGTATTACATTTGCTGCTGCAGATTATATATCATATTTTCTCTCTTATTACATTATATGAGGCATTATTTCATGTTTGTTACATATTGAAGTTATTATATTGCTGAAGGTTCTCTCATTGAGCATTATTTCAGTACATATGTTGATGGGAGATCTACATAACCCCCTTAGGGTTATTTCTTTGAGCTTATATTTTGTAGGGAATTTTTATCAGATCTATTCTAAGGCATCCCAACACTAGATTGCCTTATTTTCACATGGGCTTCCTTATACAGTGTCCTCATGGGCAGCTGTTGTAGAAATTCCTTGAAGGGAATTATTAGCTCTTGAAAAGTTCTATTGGCAGAGTATGCTAATGGGATAGGTAGCCTCTGGATCTCATCCTTCCTTGTGAAGGTGACATATCCAGTAAATTCCCCTAACAGTCAATCTCTGAAATAGTTCAATGTTGATTTTTAATACTCCCAGAGTTGGAAAATAGGAATATCTCAAGATATTCCTGACATTGTAGAAATTTTCCCATTTGGGATATTACATAAAGGTTTCCCTAAGGTGCATATAGTAAAATCAAGTACAATGCAATTAAAGCATGTCAAGTCTTGAAGAATATTTTTGGTGATGCTTAATACTTGGAGTTACAAGATTAATTTGACATTTCTACAATATTCAAGGTTTCTCACTTATACAAGTTTCATGAAAGAGAAAGGGATGATGAAGGAGGTATCTTGGATGAGTGGAAGAAAAAATCACCATTAATATAGTGGAATAAGTAGAGAAATTCTTGATGAAGAGTGTTAGTAGGAGAAACCAAAAAAAGGAGTATTATGAGTATTTGGTAAAGTGGAAGAACTAAGGTTTTGAGGAAGCATTGTGGGTATGTGAAGAGGAGTTGGCATTCCTACGATGAATTTCCTTCACTGGAAGGGATGAAGAGGAGTTGGAAATCTTACCGAGGGTGTTTGATGTCAGAGAATCCTTGGACAAAATAAATTCACATGAATTGATTTTGGTTATAGCTTATAAGATGAAATAAGTGTGATGTAGTGACTTTTGTGGAAATATTTTTACTGTAACATATTTTTTATAACACCCTTGATACAACATTTCCTTACTGTTACGTTGTTGTAACACTGTTGTAACACCTCTACTGCAACATTATTGTTGTGTTTATATTGGAAAAATTTGATGTTGTTTTTGTGTTGTATTTAACACCTCTACTTGCAACAATGCCACATGTATCAAGGGGTTCATGGTGAAACAATGGACTACTTGTGCGAGGGGGAAATGATTATTCGTGGAAGAAAAAGAGGAAGTAATTATTTTCTAGGAACTAGATGAAAAATTGATGACTGGATGGGATTTTGAACCATTGTGATTGTACAACACCAATGGAATGATGATAGGACTAGGAAATTACCAAGGAAAGCAAACCATTGTGATGATTTATCCTTAAAATAATCGTTTAAGAAAATATGCAAATGGAGGTGACTAGGGGCATATATGGAAAGATATATGGAGGTGAGAAGTTGTGAATAGAAAATCAATATGTGAATAATAGGGAGATGAGAATAATAGAGAGAAATGGAAACCTAAAAGAACTCAAGAGACTAGAACAACATGATCGTGTGAAGTTGGGAAAGATGGAAAATAGAAGAGAGAACAATTATTTGAGTTTGGTGTGAAAAAAACAAGAAACATGCTAAAGCATAGTGCGAAATAAAATTGTACTATGATCTGTGAGAGTAATATTGTTTTGTATGTGAAAAATAATGGAATTTTTCCATCTTGTCTTGTCTTTTCTCCTATGAATTTCTCAAATTTCTTACTATATATGTTAGTTTTAAATTTTGTTGCACTATTAAACAAGTCACTGTGCACTATGTTGGTAGGGAATGTGTTCCTGTATTTTTTTTGTGCATGTATGTATGTACCTTTTTCATCAAGAACCTTATCTCAACCAAATTATGAGGAGGCTTGGGGCCTCAAATGTATTCATTTGTTTGGAAATGATTTAACTGGAAAAGTATTTGGAATTTTATGACTAGAGAAAATTTATGGAAAATAATATTTGTGTAGAAATACCTCATTCTATTATCACTCTTGGAGTCAATTATAAGTGATAGAAATATTTCTAAAAATGTCTCTAATAATTTCAAAACCAAGGTTTTATTCTTCAACAGTATTAGTTAATTTCTAGCCTAGAAGGTCAATAATAGAAGGCTAATTCATATTGAAGATAATTCCATATTACGCTATGAGAATGGTATCCTTCTTCCAAATGATATGATTCAAATTCCACATGATCAAGGCTTGTATACCTTAAATAAAATATTTGATCAAGATTTTAAAGATGTGTGGCATTAATGATGGCTATCATCTAGAACATTGGGCCTCCAAGAATAATTTTCAAAGTTTTGGAATTCATATTTGAAGAAATTAAAAAAGGTAAATATTTGTACTAAGTAGGAAGTGGACTATTTTATTTGATCTATGAATAAATTTTGAGGAAACTATGTAACTAATCTAGATTACATTTCTTTTCATTTTGAGGAAAGCCAAGACTAAAAGTCATGGTGGTCTACAATTTGTAAGATAAGAGCTACAAAAAAATATGTCATACACATATGGATAGCTTTGGGAATAGGGTATTGAAATGGGAATTACTTTAAAAGATAGGTATATGAGTCTAGTTATTATATTTTATGTAAAAATTATGAAGAAACCATATTACATTTGACCATATTTTGTCCTTTTACTTATTAGGTGTGACTGGATATTATCAAGATTTATGGTCTTGGAAATATTTTCTTTGGGGACAATATAAAACATTAATTATAGATATCATTCCAAAGATAACAAGTCAAGGATTTTAGAACCATTCCAATACTTGTAATTTGAGTCATATGGAGCTATCTTGTAATACAATTTTGTTTGAAAAATAGAATGGCCCCGTAATTTTAGGTTTATGATTAGGTTTTATATTTCAAGTTTCAAAAGATGATTTTAAAAAGTCAGTTTAATCGAGAGTTGGGAATCCTTTAGGTAAATAATTCATTAACTTGGGGTTTCTTTGATGGTGTTTTTCAAGGAAATGACCTAAACGAAATCTAGGGTGTTTTTATTTTTGGATGAGATGCACTATACATTTAAGAAAAATTGAGCATTGCATTCAGTAATTATTTTTGTCTTGTGGATTTTAGTGGATTAATGATGTTTTCAAGTGAAAAAGGGATTAATAAGTTACAAATTTATTATGATTCAATACTCATAATAAAGTGAATTAATGATTATCAATACATTCAATATATTAATATTCAACCTCTAGCTATATAATTAAAAAATAAATAAATTATAATTGAATTGATAAATTTTATATCAAAGTATTGTTAGTGACACATTATCCAAAGAATGTTTGCTACAAAATCCTAAATGAAGTCTCAATTAAAACTAAAGCTCATTTTTTTTAAGTGACATTTTATTCATAGTTTCAAAAAGAGATACATCAGAGGAAAAATGCAAGTAGTCTCAACCCTGACCAGGTTTGTTGGATATCGTCAAAATAATATGACAATGCAAAAAAAATAGAGGCATAGTCCATAACTTCAAAGGCCATAGGCACCAGTAATCAAATAGAACATATAAACACTTGTATCCATGCTAGTCGTTATATGTGATGGAGGCTGGGTTGTCCGGGGTTGTTCCAAGAGGCAGTAGAGGACGAAAGGAGCATTGGAAATGCTCCTCAAAATGAGCCATCCATGCCTCTATCTTCTCAATCTTATCCGATAACAAATTTTGGCCACTCCAGATCACCAAGACACACTCTCGGACATGGCACTGGAAGTAATGCATTTTGTTAAAAGTTGCTATCAATTCAGTATGCTCTTCTTGTCAAACCCACTCTAAAGTATCAAGGCACTCCAGAATTGAATGAATCGTGTATTGAAAATGCTCAACATAATTGAATTGTCATTTATCACGACCACCCTGATGCACTGGCACATGACACCCAAATCCACAACGACAAGTAAAACCCCCATGTTGTTTGAACAGGGGAAGTGAGACCACCATGACCCACCATAGAGCCCCCTCACCTACCACCCCGAGCCACTAGCATAACACATCTACAATGCCATGAATGACCACCATCTCTGCCCCTTGAAGCCGTGTAGCTCAACCCACCTATGCTCAAACTTATCTGACCTGTGTCACCACTGTCACTCACTAACTTAAGCTGAGACCGGGACTTGGCTACACCTGAACTACCTAAACTCAGCGACGGCTGGGTAGACGAATGCCTCAAGTGAGGGACAAGCCACATAATTGGAATCCTAATAGCACCAGATCAAACCAAATACCACACATCCAATAGCCCCCAAGAGACCCACGCAGAAGGAGATACCACTAGCCCCGACTGACCCTCCACTCCCCCCGGTGTTGAGAACCCCCAACACATGAAACTAAGACCACCACGAACCAATAATAACCACCCCCCTGAAGTGGCCTCTCGCAAGTCTAGTGAACCAAAGCCGAAGAATGGTGCTCCAATGGCTCAACCTAGCAGCCGAGGAACTTGTAAGTGGACCAGAGAGGAACACTTGAACTTTCTTTCTCTAGATAAGGAGAATTCCCACCTATCCTTGACCGAAACCACATAAAATAAAACATAAGCAACAAAAAACTACCCCAATCAGACAACCATACCTTGCTTTCCTTACAGACTCACACTAACAGAGCCCAGTTCGGAAATTAACAGCTACCCACACCCAAAAGATGGGAAAAAACTCCTACGGTGTTGTTGAACCCTCGCCTAGGCCGGAGAACCTATGTAATTATGTCCTCTTCCTACAACACCCAAACCATAGACCCAAACTACTATCACAGGCACATAATTCCCATCAAACACCCCCACCACCCTCCATAATGTTCAAACTCTTTCCACCCCCTATGAGACCCAAAGTGATTTGAGACTTCCCATACCAAACATAACTATCTCTCTTACTCAAGGCATTTTGGGAGGTTCATAAGGAAATACCACCCTCCTGAGGCCATGTGCTCAACATGGATGCCCACATGTTCCCTCGGGAACGTCAACCTCTCTATTTCCCACGCCCATTGGGGAAAACTAAAGTTCATATTTAATCAAAGAAAGAGTCACATAATAAATTCATTGAATCGAGTTCTCCAGGTTATTTACTTTTGGCACTTGCGTTGGTGTGTTTAGTACACATGTATGAAAAACACTGGTGCTTGATAGGAGTAATTTCTCACCTATAAGAAATGGTCATAGGGCAAAAAAAATAGAGTTTTTAGATGGTTACTGGAAACATCCTAGCATGTAGAAAAACTAGTTTAGGAACATAGCATGCTATAAACAAGAAGAGGAAACAAAACACCAATTACACATAAACACAAGCTCAATCAAATAAACAAGCTAATAATATAAACGGAGAACAAATCCCCTCTTATTAGTCGTTGGTAGTAAATAAGCGGTATAACATTACACACTTGCAATAAGTCCTTAGAGATATGAAGCTCTAATACCCAAAGCAAGGAGGGCTTTCCCCTTGAGATGTTTGCAAGCCTCTCTCTTCTCCTTTAACGAGTGATTGGATGTCAGACACTTGGTGCACTTATCCTTTGGTATTGAGATGTTGGATGACGAAACATTTAATCCCTTCACTCTATTGCTACTTGGACAACACACTGGTGCTTTTCTCATGGGAAATTTGGCCAGCATAACAATGTGTTTTGAATTTTTCTTCTCATGGTGGCATTTTATAGGCAAAATTCAAATCTTCTTCCCTCTCTTGGTACAATTGTGGATAGTGACCCAAGAGTGGTGGTTGATTCCATTGTGTGCTCACTTGAAGTCTCAAGATGGCTATAGGTGGATGTCCTTGGGCAACCTCAAGTGGAGAATCTTTTCCTGAAGTGTGCCAAGTGGTCCTGGAAGGTGACCTTCTGCCATACCTAGGACTGTGCAGCTTATTGAGGGAAAGCCGCGGAGACCAATACTACTATCGAAAAAAAAACACGCGGAGTGCACTTTGAGTGTGTCTTATGTGTGAAATTTGATAATTTTACCTATTAACCTTAGATAAAGTTAAAATTTCTAGATTCTCTAATGTTTCTAAGCCCTGTAAATCCTTCTACTTGACATTTCATGATGTCTTTTTCTTGTCCGATTTTCCAATGATAACGACACCTTCGATAGTTTTGTAATTTATTGGGAAGGGCAGAGTTATAAATAAAAATTGGATGTGATCATTAGTTTATGAAATGTAGGATTTAAAAGGCTCCATGGAAAAAGAGTTAATCCCTTATCATTATATTTAATACTTGTTTTCACATTAAAATGATATGTTATTGTTATATATATATATATATATATATATATATATATATATATTCAAAGGAAATATTATAGTTATAGATTTTCTATTAAAAAAATTAAATGTGGATTATGGGCTAGAACCCTTACATAGTTCATCTAGTTCAATCATAATCCAACATTCCAAATTCCAATACATATGCTAGCTATGCTTATGGATTTTTTTGTCGATAATTCTAAATAGATGCCTACGCACATACTAAAATTGCATAAGATTATAAAATATATTTTAATTAAAGACTATCAAAAACTTAATACCATGACACATCTTTGGAATTATTTTGGTTGTTATGGATATTCAACCAACTTCACTCTTTTCTTCATTGCATTTTCACCATAATCGACATCCATTGGAACTAGTTTTAGCCTTACAACAGACAAATCCCCCATCTCCGCCATTTTGTAGGGGAGGGTTGCCTCTATCCTTAATTCATTTTGAAGGTGGTTAATTTTTATATACATAAGTTCAATTTTAGAGTTGACTATCACTGTGAAGATAATTGTGAGCCTTTTACCCAACTTCTTGTCTCTACTTGAGGGAGAGCTGCATACTTTCCATTGCCTCAAGGACCCTATCTAAAATTGCATTAATGTCAATGATTTCAGAGTCACGGGAGGAGGAGCCCACATTTTCCATAATGAAATTACCTAGCATGAACACCAACTTGCAGTGACAATATTTGTTAAGTACAATGACAGTGGAGCCAAACTATGCAAAATTAAGAGCCCAATGGAATATATATATTTTTCCAGTAGACACAATCTTGAGGGAGCCCAATTCCTAGACTATAATAACCATAATGACTGCTACTTATCTTATTTTTCACAATTGAATGTGGGGATGAGTCCTCCATTAGGAATAAACTTCCAATTCCTTGTAAATAGAACCACTTTCTATGGAGTTGATAGGGAAGCAACCCTTGCATGAGGTGAAATAAATGCCTCTTTCTCGGCCTGCTAAATAGACAAAGCCCAATGTTGAACCAAGGATGCATAAGGAAGTTAGAGGGATATTTCGCGAGCCAAGTGTCAATAATGAATCAATAAGAGTATGCCACGGGGGACGATTGAGGCCTATCAGATAACGATGGGCACCAAAACTTTAATACCCTCAAATTTATTACCATACTTCTCCAACGATCTACTTGCTCCATAAAATATTCATTGTTCCTATTTATTAAGTAATCATTAATGAGATTTAATAATCCACCTTTGCGATGTGGGAACATCATGAAAATGGGGTGATAGATTGATGTTAATTATTTAACTTATAGTCCCTTGATTCAGCCTTGTTCCTTTGTTTTTTGGTGAATCTTCCAGGTTATTTAAATTTCATAAAACATGGAAGATGTCTATCTGCTCAAAATTATGGAGTTGAAGAAGAATCCCCCACTCCATGGGAGACTGAACCTATTTACGATGATGTTTACCTTCCCATACTTTCCAAATCACTATCATTGAATCACTAGATACCATAATTCTATGAATTTTATTTTTGATAGCTAAATTTATACCTTGTCAAACAACAAGAAACTCTGCTTGGTTATTGGTTGTTGTTCCCAATCCCCATGCATATTGTAATACAAATTTTCCATCAAGGGCAAGAATCACCCCTCCCACTCTAACCATTCAATAGATATTTCAATAAAATTGGAAAATTTCTATTACATGACCTATTACAAACATATTCCATTAAATTTAGAATTATGAAATGAATCTAGAATTTAGAACTTTAACTAGAATAAGTTTGAAAATCAGTTAGTTTGAAAAATTTCTATTGTAAGGACCTATTACTAACACATTTCATTAAATTTGGAATTATTCAATGGATCTATAATTTATAACTTTAACTCGAGTATTTATAATCATGTAGTCTAACAAGGTGTATATAATGCGATTCCAGTGATTTTTGGTTGTCTGGGAAAATTTGACACTTTGGTAGACAACGCCTCTCTTTATAATCCATCCTCTTCAGCTCATTCATACCTTCCTTGAGATTTACCTTATTTTCAGACTGTCTATCTCAATTAATTAATTCCACCATGCCTCTTAATTGTTTCATCCCTCCATTTATTCCCTCCATTATACATCTTTCTCAGAATCAAAAATAATTATTCCAAGCTCCTATTGCCATTGTTATCCTAGATCTTTCAATAAGTTTCACAGACCTCCGAACAAGCATCATGTTAAGAGAAATAGGATGCACTCACCGTGACTGCAAAGGGCAAGCGTGGGATCATCCACCTATGGATACTTGACAGGGGTACCATTTGGAGTTGTTTGAATCTATCATTCTAGAGCACAACATACACAACATTGCGGTGATGGAGGCGAAAAAATGTAGAAGGCTTGGATATGGGCATTGGGTTCTCATAAATATATTGGCATGCCATATCTTGAACGAGGAGTGTGTGAGAGTTGGAGCTACTATAAAAAATGTATAATATAATTCATACATTAGCCACATCTGTACTTTGATCTGCCACCTTTCTAGAAATATTGACATATACTTTCTGTTGAAGGTTTATTCAACCACGTCCTCCAGCTCCTATGAAAGGCACACTGACCAATAACCCTCTCACTAGCAAGGATCTCCTTCTCCTTCCATCATCCTAGCAAGATATGGACGTGGAAAAGGTTCATTGGTACATGGATCTCCAATTCAGGTGCCTATTGTCAAGGAAAGTAGTCAACTACTAGTTCGCTCCATTGTTTCTCAATTTTTTGACATGCTTCACTATCATCAACGACCCAACCCCTATGGATGCTGCATTGAGGAGGAAAATATAGAGGCATACCCCTCTGGAACTAGGAGAAATGTTGAATTTGACCCCAAATATGAGAAGTCAACTCCTTCAGGTGTTTGAGTTAAATACCAGGTATGAACATGTTTCATTCTTGTTTCAATTTCCTCTGCCTTATACTTTTTTCATAGTGGGTCATCGAAAACTACAGTCACTTCACTAGAAGAATTTTGCAACCTATTTGTATTTTTTTTTTCCCTAGAAAATAAACTTGTTTTATACTTTTCCATTCTCAAAAGACCATCTAGTTTCCCATTTTTGGGGAAGATGTTCCCATCCAATATCTTACCAATGGGGTATCTTTGCCACTATTTTTTTTTTTTTTCCTTCTGTAATATATGCACATTATTTTTTCTAATATAAAGTAGTTCATTTGTAGTTATGATTATTCAAACTATTTATTTTTCAATGTATGTGGACTGATGAGATACTCTTCCAATCTTGGCTTCTTTCCCTTCAGTTAGTGTGGGATATATATACTTTTCCCAGTGTATTGATTATTTATTTTGACAACAATGATTTTGGTTACTATCATTTAGAACACTCGATTTTATTTCAAGGTATGGTATGAGGAGGGACTCTTCCACTCCAGGGATATTTTCAATTATTATTTATTTTTTTGGGCCTAGTTTCTATATTTCAATTATTATTAATTTTTTTATTTGACACCGTGTATGGTTGCTACAATATAACTAAGAATACGCTCTAAATTTATAGAATTCAATGTATGTTTTGTTTGTGAAATGTTAATATATTATCAATTATCATATCATTGATTTAGTTTGTGTGATTGTATGTAAACATTAAGTAGTAAATAAAGTATGAAAACACGAAGAATGTTTTTATTTATGGAGAATTAGAGTGCCAAAGGAACATGTGGAGGTTTGTGATCTTATTGCAAGGTTTCTTGTTGTAGGTTTATGATATTATTGCAAGTGTTTTTGATACTATTACTTTGTATGCGATATCAACTCATTAATGCCACATTGGTAATTATTTTATACTCACGGATTTCATTATACTTGCAGTTGTAGGGTATTAAAAATTGGAATTCACTAGTTGACTGTATATTATTTGTTTTTATTAGATTTCACCAGTTGTTTGTATACTATTTTTTTGTTGATAATAAATTATGCAGTTTTTTCAAAGAATTATATGGACATTGTTTTAGTTTAGGTCATTTCACTGATCTAAAATTATTTACCCTGTATCTTGTAGGATGAACGTTATTGATATATGTCCCATTGTGCACCAGCTTAAATAGTCTACTTAACACTCACTATGAAGAAATTATAATATTTTTTTTAATAAATAATTCATAGTTTATGGCTATTATACATCAATTTTATACACTCATATTAATTAATATAAATAATTAAATGATTTGAATGGAAAGTGGCATCCACCCATGGTATTCAATGCACCCATGGAATTTATTTGTGGTATTGTAAGTGGCATCTAGCCATGGTATTCATTCACCCATGGTATTTTCCCATCCATGGAATTTACCCATGGTTTTATAACTAAAATATGATATAAGTAAGGACATATTGTCCACCACTATATAGATTTTACAATTACTCTTTGTTTTAATAAAAACATTCTATGGATATGTTTAATACTGTGTGTTCTCTTTTTATTTTTTTTCTGGCATTTCAAATTTTCAGATATTGGGGGCCTCCACCCAAGATATGGAGCAGTGGTATCAGAGCAGGTTACATCTCCACGAGAATGAGGGTTTGAAGCATATTTCAATTTTAAATTTTTTGTAGCAATCTCCAGCCTCCTTTTGGAATCTTTGGAGTCCATTTTCTTGGCCATACATTGTAAGTATCACAGTTTCCCCACAAGTATATTCATTCACCATTGTAGGATCATTTTACTACATCCATTGGTCTTCAAAATGGAGGTTCCATGACCTCTAAAACAACCCATTTCGCTCTACAAACCCTTAGAATCAATTTTTGCACTATTAACTTGGTATTATCACGTCTATTGTCATTAAATATTTACACAACCATGCCATAGATTAACTTTTTTTATGTAGCATATCGAAGCTTTTATGACCTCATTTAAAGCATTTATTAGCTTTCTCATGGTGGTATGGACACCATCAAAGCACAATGATGGATGAAACACAAAGCAACAATATTCAACAAAATTCATGCAAGTGTGATGACCTCCACAGAGAATTTCAGAAGGTGCAATGCAAAATAGTTCATTTGAAATTATTTCTATTAGCTCAAATGTTTTTTTACAGAATTCTATTTTGTTTCTCTTCAGTAGCTCTTCATATTCAATAAAGGCTTCTTGGGAGGGAACTTCATTCAATGAGGACCATTGTTTCTTAATGACAGAGGAATGATTTGAATGGAGAGTGGCATCCACCAATGGTATTCATCCACCCACGGTATTTATCCATATATGGAATTTAGCCAAGGTATTGTAAGTGACATCCACCCATGGTATTCACTCCCCCATGGTATTTACCTACCCATAGAATTTACCCAGAAAAGGTTATAAGTAACAATTCACATTTTTTAAAAGGACAAACAGTTCACCACAATGTAGCTTTTATAGTTATTCTTTGTTTTAATAAAAAGTTTCTTTGTGGTTTTTTTACTGTGTGTTATCCTATTTTTCTGGAATTTCAATTTTTCAGATCTTGGGGGCCTCCCCCCAATATCTTGTTATTGAAACCAACTCAAAAAATAGAAGAAAAGAGAGATCAACACCTTAGAAATCAGCCACTTCAAGGGGGAAACCTCCAATACATTACATAAATGAACAATTCTTGGATGCTACAAATGACCAAAACCTCCTTCTATATATAGGAGTCCATGGGGCCACAATATAATCCTAGCCGATCTAACAATAATAATGTAAGGGCACAATAATAACAAAATTAGGGTTATAGGGGTACAACAATAACAATAAGGGACTAACTTGTAATATAGGGACCTAACATGCCCCTCTCCTTCAAAAAAGTGTTGTCCTCAATGCTTGAGTAGCTCTGGGTGCTTCTGTATAAAATTCTCATCCTCCCATGTAGAATCTTCAGTGGGTAAGTTCTTCCACTTGATGAGATACTATGAAATTGATCGATTTCGTAGTTTTTGAGTTCTTGTTTCCATGACTGCTTCAGGTTCCAATATGATTTTTACTTCCTCATCAAGTTCTGACAATATTGTTTTAACTGGAAGATTTTCACCTATATCCTTCTTTAAGCATGAAACATGGAAAACTGGATGGACTCGCGAAGAAGAAGGAAGCTCCAATTTGTATGCCATATTACCAATCTTTTGCAGCACACTATAATTTATTATCCTTCTTAGCTTGCTTGAGGGAAATTTGTTTGTATGGTTGTAGCCATAAAAATACCTAGTCTCCTACATCAAAACTTCTCTTGCTGCGATGTTGATCTGCCTGTTGTTTCATTCGATTTTGTGCCAAATTTAGTTTATCCTTTAAGAGTTGGAGAAATTCTTGTTGATGCTCGATGTGATCTTCCACTGCTTGAACCTTAGAATTTTCTCTTAAATATGATGTGATGGATGATGGATGATATCCATAAAGTGCCATAAATGGGGTCATTTTTTCTACAGTGTGGAAGGAAGTGTTATACCACCATTCAGCGAGAGGTAACCACTTGACCCATTTTGTTTATTTATCAGATACAAAACAACAAAGATATCCTTCCAAACATTTATTAACTATCTCAGTTTGACCATCGGATTAAGGATGGTAAGATGAGCTAAAAGCTATTTTATTACCCAAACAAGAAAATAACTCCATCCAAAAATTTCCAGTAAAAATGGGATCTCTGTCACTCACAATAATCTTTGGGTTTCCATGTAGCTTTTGAATTGTGTCCATAAACATAGTAGCAACTGTAGTTGCTTTAAATGGATGAGATAATGCACAAAAGTGTGCATACTTGGTAAGTCTATCAACTACCACCATGATTACACTCTTTCCTTCTGACTTGGGTAAACCTGTGATAAAATCCATTGAAATATCCTCCCAACGTTGACTTGGAATGGATAAAGGTTGTAGAAGACCCGGGGTCTTAATTGTCTCAACTTTATTTTGCTGGCGAACCAAACATTCGGCTACAAAATTTTGAATATTAGATTTAAGGCCATCCCAAAGAGATTATTTCTTCACCTTGTGGTAAGTTTTTAAAAATCTTTAGTGACCTCCTAAAGGAGAAGTGTGAAATTCCAAAAGAATCTTTTGTTTTAATTGGGAACTCTTACAAAGATATAAGCGATATTTGTACCATAAGGAATCATTTTTCCAACTAAATGTATCAGATGTACTAGGATCTTGTTGCAAATTTTGAATGAGTGTCTACACTTCTTCGTCCTTCTTCCATTCATCCCTTGCTTCGGTTATCCAATCTAGTTGGATAATAGAAATGGCGCAAAGCAATGCTTCCAGCTCTTCATTATTTCTCTAGAGTGCATCTGCAACAACATTTAGCTTCCCTTTTTTGTATATTATTTCAAAGTCATAATTCAACATATTTGTGATCCATTTTTGCTGCTCTTATGAAGATAGTCTTTGTTCCAAAAAGTGTTTGAGACTATCATGATCAGTTTTTACCTTGAAGTGTCTTCCCATTACGTAAGGTTGCGATTTCTTTAGTGCATGTAGTATTGCTAACATTTCCTTCTCATAAATAGCTTTATGGAAATACTTTCCTTTTATTGGACGACTTTCAAAATCCATGAGTCTTCTTTCTTGCATTAAAACAACACCAATTCCATTTCCTGAGGCATCACATTCCACAATAAAGGTTTTTGTGAAATTTGGCATAGCTAAGATCGGTGCTAGGCACATTGCCTCTTTAAGATGTTCAAAGGCCTTAGTTGCTTCAGGAGTCCATGAAAATGCATCTTTCTTCAATGATGGTGTTAGAGGTGCTGCTATTCTCCCATAATTCTTAACAAACTTGTGATAATACCCTGTTAACTCGAGAAATAATTGCAACTGTTTTATGGTTGTGGGGACTTTCCATTCCTTAATGGATTTAATTTTGTTAGGGTCTACCTTAACACCCTCATGAGATATAATATGACCCACCTCTTGTACTCCAAAGAAACATTTGGATGCTTTTGCATATAATTGTTTCTCCTACAATAGTTTGAGCACCCTGTCAACATGTTGAACATGATCCTTCCAAGACCTGCTGTAGATTAGTATATCATCAAAAAATACTAGCATAGATTTTCTAAGGAAGGGCTTGAAAATGGAATTCATCAACCCTTGAAAAGTATAAGGTGCATTGGTAAGGCCAAAAGACATGACCAAAAATTCATAATGACCCTCATGAGTTCGAAATGTTATTTTCAGAATATCTTCAGTCTTCATTCTAACTTGATGATATCGTGAACGAAGATCCAACTTGGTAAAACAAATTTATCCATGTAATTCATCCAATAATTCATCAATCATAGGAATGGGAAATTTATCTTTAATAGTGAGCTTATTGATCTCCCTATAATCCAGACACATGCACCATGATCCATCCTTCTTGTGCACTAATACCACTGGAGGAGAGAAAGAACTTTGACTAGGTTGAATTATACCAGCCTCTAACATTTATGCAATCATACGTTCAATTTCGATCTTTTGGACATAAGGATATCTATAAGGCCTGATGTTTGGAGGAACACTTCCTGGACTCAAATGAATAGCATGATCATGATCACGAATAGGTGGGAGTCCTTTGGGAGTTTCAAACACCTTGGAATGATTGTCCAAGAATTTTTGGAGATCTGCAGAAATAGATGATTTTGATGTTGGAACTTGTAGTGAGCATAATTGTGAAATTACGCCTCGTTTTTCTTTCTTCATAAGCCTTGTCATGACATTAGATCTTATTATATTTCCCAGCTTCCCTGTGATACTCCGTATTTCGACTTCCTTTCCTTCTGAAAAAAAAATCAAGAAAATTTCTTGAAAATTAAAAGTTGTCATCCCGAAAGATTGTAACCATTGTACTCCTAGTACAACATTAGCGCCTCCCATTGGAATGGAAAGAATTGGACTATTCAATACATATTCCCCCATGGTTAGCTTGATATTGTGGCATGTTCCAGAGAAATTTATAGTTCCTCCATTTGCAACCATCACTTAAAATTCTGGTGCTAGGTACAGGAAACAATTCAATTCATTGGCTACCTTACAATGAATAAAATTATGGGTACTACCCGAATCAATCAACACTATTACCTTTTTCTTCTTGATATGTCCTTCTATCTTGAGAGTTTAAGGAGTAGTAATTCCTACCAATGCATTACATGATATGGTCAGACTCATTTCTTCCTCTTCTAGGGTTGGTTCTTGGTGTATATACTCTTCTTTTGAAGATTCTTGTTCATTTTCTTCTTCCTATTCACAATCTATGTAAAATATCTTCTTCTCAACACACTTATGACCTTTAGTGTATTTTCTATCACAACTGTAGAAAAGCCCTTTTTCTCTTTTTTCTTCCAATTTTTGTGGTGTCAACCTTGTAGGTTTTGGAAGTCTAGGAATAACAACACTTCCATATTTATATATGTGAGTGGTAGGCTTCCTTGTGGCCATAATTTTACATTCAATTTTTCTTGCCAACCTGAATGCCTTTTCTAATGAATCGGGTTCCCAAACATGAACTTCATGTTGTATGTTATCCTTTAAAGTCCCTATGAAGACATCAATCCTGTGTTCCTCTGGAATATCAGTTACCCTTATATTTAATTTTAGGAAGTCCTCAATGTGCTCCACCACTGAACCCTTTTGTTTGAGATTTATCAATTGGCTAAAGAAGGTGTTGCTTTTTGTATCCTCATAATGTGCTATAATTTCCTCTATAAAAATTGACCAAGTGACAATTTTTTTACGGGAGAAAATTCATCGATACCATACACATGTATTTTTTTCTAAATTTAAAGTTGTAATGCGTACCTTTTGTGTGTTTTTCACTTTATTGAGATCAAAATATTATTCCATCTGTAGTATCCATGTTACGGGATCCTTGCCATCAAACTTCCTCATATCCATATTTGGAATATGGCGGTTCTTCCATCCAACATTAGATTTTATGAAATCATGATTAGGATTTATTTTGTTGTAATCATGAGTTTCCTCTACTATCGTTTTTCCATTAAGAAACATTTCTTGTATAAAAAATTTCAAACCTTCCATGTATGCTTTTAGATCATTCTTCATGTTTTCCATGTTGTATTTCATTTTTTCATCAATCTTAGCTTCCATGGCATCCATATTATCTTCCATGCCATCTTCCATTCCATCCATCTTATTTTTTGTTTCTCTTTGCGAGAGCGAAATTTGGTGCACTTGCTCTTGTAATTTTGATATGTCATATCACATTTCTTCATCTTCATGAGTCATAGTAGAGACTTCTGAAGTCTTAATGGGTGTTGAATTATTTTTATGTGGCATTTTAGAACCTTATACTGATATCCATGCTACAATATGCCCTTGGAATCAATTTAAACCGATTTTTCACACAAGACTTATGCAATTCAAAAAAAAATACACACCTTTTTCTTACTTTTGAGGAGCTCAAGGTTGAAGCTGAATTATCTTTGTGATTTCAGATCTTCAATATATGAAATTTGGCCCTATAGTAGCCCTCTGAAGCATATTTAAAATGCAATAGGTCTGACTTGATTTGGATTTTTCAAAGAAACGTTATACCCAATCTCCCACATTGACCTAATTATGAATTGGTTCAGTAGAGCAAACTTATATGACGTGCCACGTGTCACTGTTTCCTCTTTCAGATCTGAAATTGATATAAAGGAAAATTAAATCCGTTTACTTGTGGCCACTTTTTACATAATTCCAATCCAATGCTCAGAGAGAGAGTTATGATGATTTTCCCACTTTCACCTCTTTAAGATGAAATTCGAGAGCCTGAAACAACTATAACTTCCACAGATGATATGTCCAAAAATAATTGTGAATCAAGCTCTAAAATTTTTCCACGCCATTCCTTCGGATTTTGGCTTCGCTCTGTAAAAATTTCAGCTTCTGAACCCTCGTAGAAAAAAATTTAAAGCGAAAATTCTACGATGACCTATTTAGGTTAAATTCAGGAGCCTGCAAAAAGCCCTAAATTCCAATGATCATATATCTGAAAATATTGTCAACCAAGACCTGAAATTTTGCGATGGTGTTCCTCAAGATTTCTTCTTTTCACCCTAAAAATTTCATCTTCTGACCATTCTTATAAAAACATTTATAGCGAAACTTCCACGATGACTTGTTTGGAGCAGCGAAACCCTAGAATCCAAAGGTTTGATACCAAATGTTATGAAACCAGTTCAAAAAATAGAAGAAAAGAGAGATGAATGCCTTATAAACTAGCCACTTCGAGGGGGAAACCTCCAATACATTACATAAATGAGCAATTATTGGATGCTACAAATATCTAATAAGTAATTAAAAGAGTGATTTTATGCCTTGTTGATATCTAATATGTTATGTTTGCAATTACAAATATTAATTAATTTAAGTTATACAAATTTACCAAAAATTATGGATCGAGAAATCAAGTATCTTTTACTTCAAAAATTTCAAATCATTCACTTATGTTGGAGAATATGGAGTTTTTTGAAGTGTATAGACATCTAAATGAGATGCCAGACAAGTTGGAAAAAAAGGCCCCACTCTAGGCCAAGGGGAACTTATTATACATGTGAAAAATTCAAAATATCTATCTATACCTTAGTTATGGATAAAATTCAAAGGTATACAATCGTTGACATGAAAAATTTATACAAAAATAATTTATGGCTCCTAGGGTTGAGCTCCCACATTATGCGTTGTAGTCTCATCTTAGCTTTAATATACAAGGTGATGGAATCGAGGGCTTGGATATTAGTCTATTCTCGACTGCAAATTTTTGAAATCATCTCCTAGTGGCACATCCCTCCATAAGTGGTAACTGATCATAAAGTATAACAATTTGATCTGATACGTCCATTCGTCCAACCATTGATTGAATTGGGTGAGTATTTATTCGAATGCACTGAATCATTACTTTATTTTAGTCATAATTACTTTAGAATACATATTTTTTTAGTCATAATTACTTTAGAATATATAAGAACGATGGAATTTTTGATGTTTTTTTTATAGAATGTTCAACATAAAATATAAAAAAAAACGCAGGCAACATCTATAAGTGTTCTGGCCAACAATTTGACCTTTATTAATACAAAAATATAGTCACCATTTAAAAAAAAGGGTTGTATCTTTATTTACATTGATATTTATTTCAAAATCTACATTTCACATTTATATGAGTATCAATGCATATAAGTAAATAAAAATACATAAAAATAAATTTTTTCCTCAATAGATCATATAAGATGATTTTAATGAAAAATTTCATTTAAGAATGCAAATTAAAACACATAGACATTAGAAAAAAAAAAACCCTTGGTACAACAAAATGAATGCAAAAATGATTGCAAATTTCCAAAAAATAAAAAATCATACAAATTGATTCACAAAAAACTATGTCCAAGTTGCATTGAAAAATTGGAATGTTGTTGTGAGAAAATTTATTGAAAAAATTATCTTCATCCATCACAATGAAGTACATGTTCTATTGAACATTTGAATGTACTCAGATTTGACTTTGATAAAAATATAAGTGTCTTAATAAATGGAAATAAAACCTGCATAATCCAAGTATATTTCTCTTATCCTATATAGGATTTTATTAAGATGTGATTTGACCGACATCCGATAAATTGAGATAGATGCATTGATGTATCTATTATCAACACATTTTATTCTTCATATTTATCTCCATCTCAGGGCCATACATCAATTAATATTTTCTCCATAGAATTGTATTGTTATCCCCGCTTTCACTTTTGTTTGCAAATGGAAATGAGACCTATCCCATACGAATTTAAAGTCCCCTATATCAATATTTGATTTTCAAAGCACTTGTCAGATGTACTTGTTAGTGACATATGATGTCCATATTGCAATATTATACTTTTTTAGAAAATATTTTAATACTTTTGACTGAGAAGGCCTAAAAAAGTAGGACGTATCACCAAACTGCTAATCTGGTTCTCTTTGAATATGACAAATTGGTTCATTTGTAGTGTATGCTTGGAATAATACTCCAACTATTTCAAAGATAAACATCATATTTTTACTTACATTAATGTTGATTTGCATCTACACTGCAAACATGTATATGACATCAACATATCACCACTTAAACACTTTGTTAATTAAGAACATCAAAAATTAAAAAAAAAATTTGTTAGTATATATTATGATTTTTCACCATTTGTAACCAAGTGAATTTTATGAGTTAAATATAGATGAAAAAACATTTTTACACTGACACCATTCAAGTGATAAAATTAATTATATGTCTACTTTATGCATACAACCTAATGTCTTTAATTAATTTGTATGGAACAATTATTACATGAACATATTGACCCACCATTTAAATCATTGATTTAAGAGTTAGAATTATTTGTTTAGTCACAATTGACAAATATAATTTGAACATCCAATTCAAGTATAAAAACTAATTATATCTTGATTTCCACATCAAGCCTAATACACTTTATAAATTTCAAACATACAAATAAATTATATATTATTTTCTAGAGGGTATTCCTTAGTTTCTTTTGGTGTTTATTTTAGTGCAAGATCTACTTCTATGGTTGGTGTGCCTCCAACATACTATAATTTTTAAAATTTTATGGAATAAGAGAAATTGTAAGAACAAAATGAAACATCCTTCAAATAACTATTTCTTAAGAATTCTAATGAGATGGTAAACCAAAACTGAAAAAATAATTGCAATGGTCCAAATCAAGCAAAAAAACCAATCATCTAATAATTTCTTCATATAATCTAATCCATTTTTAAAATTTCTATAAAATAAGTCAATTTTACATGAACACATACATTTGCTAGGTCAACTTAAATTAATAATAACATGAACACAAATAAAAATAAACTTAAATTAATAAATGCTATAAAATACAATAATAAATCATGATGTCATAGATATAATGACCAAGAATTCATATTATAGATAGTATATGTAAATTTATGCATGAAATACACACTCGTGATATTAAGATACTGTTAATTATGATTAAAGATCCTTCAAAGTAGCTCACATATCTGTTTCCTTGATCAATTTATTCAACATTGTCCATAGCACATCGATCAACCAATTATCCTCATTGCTTGTTCCAACGAATGGAGTATATCAAGAAACACATTTTCTTTGGGAATTTCTTTCACTCTCTCAGTTGAAAAATCCATTAGCACAATATTAGTTGCATCATATTGGGTATGATTTTCCCACACCTTTTTCAATGATTTAGTGAGAATACCATTTTTTGGATTGTGAGCGACCTTATGTCCCTTTGGTGGTATACAATCTGAAGCAGTGCACATAAACACAAGTTGATCTTGTGATTTTTTTCAACCCAACTTTTTTATAGTTATTATTGTTGTTTTTTTCAAAGTTGTTTTCCAATTTACAATGTCAAGAGATTTACTCTAAAAACACATTTCAAGAATATATTTTTCATGTGGTCGAAATCAAAATTTGTTTTTCTCTATTGAGCAATATGCGTCCTTTCCAATTTTCTCAATATGTCCTTTTGTTGCACTATCATCAATGATATAATAAAAATGTCATTTAAATCTAAAATAAATAATTTATTTTCATTTTTTTTGCTGCAATACAAGAGAGATAATCTAGTCAAGCCACTTTATTCATGTTACAAAAATTGCTAAGAAGAATTGTTGAACAAGGACAATTATTGTGAATATTTTTCCGATTATTTATAGATGAGTCAATATTATTTTTCGTTATATTCATCAGACCTAGAGAAAATATGTCAAAGCTTCAATTAAATGATAATAATAATTGTGACCAATTTTGTAATATAATACATATTCAATGCCACATTGACAATGAAATAAAAACATTAGCAATCAAACATTTAAAAATATACACACATACACTTTTAACATTTTTCTAGTTGTAGATTTCAAATTTATGTGATTGATATCTTGTTTTAAATAGATTTATGGATCCATCGCATAGTTCAATGATCGAAGTTTTGAACCCACAACCGAGGTTCATCTTCAGGATGCAAAGAAATGTGGAAAATGGAACAAACCAAAACTGATGATAAATAAGAGAAAAATGGTGAAAAATCAGTTGTCAATAAAGACCCTAAAAAAGTTTTATTAATATATTATAACATGTGGTTATTAATGAAATTATTAAAGATCGTATAATTTTTTTGTGAATTTAATATTAATTAAATATGTTATGTTATTGATAAAACGGTTATATGAGTGTGTTAAGTATTATATTTATATTTAATGGAAATTAATTGTAGTTAATTTCCGTTTTCATAATGAAGGTAACGAACATCAACAAAATTAATCGACTGGGTCACCTTCATTTAATCCTGATCAAAATTGTGCACCTTTTGATAAATTGTTCCTTCCTTTAACCCATTCATCAAACACCCATCCTCCATGGAATCCTGTTATCAATCTCTTTGACATCCAATTGAATAATTCCATCATCAATATTTTAAATAAAGGGTTAAACTTTGCTACTGTTGGTGTCCCGTGTTTTGATAGTTTGGCAAATCAAAAGACAAGGCAACATCAGAACCAATCTTTTGAGTCCTAGGATCTAGTCCTCCTGTTCTCAGAGAGGGATCTCTCGAATGTTTGTTTGCAAAGGTTTATCTTGTGTGCTTATAGTATAGATTTTAGACTAGTTATTAAGTAAGTGTTGATTTGCCTGTTTAGTTGATCATTTCTGTAAGAACATGAAAGGCCCAGGAAAGACATATAGAAATGGAGGCACATCTGTTCATTGGGAAATGGAGTCGCAAAACAAGAGGTCATAATGATACTGAGGGTTTTTGCTATGGGATATCAGAGGGCAAATCTAACTTGGCCACAGGATCCTTTGGTTTTGGAATGTGATGGACATCAATGGTTTGGAAAGAGAAGTTTAATTCTCAAAAAAGGGAATTTGAAAGCACAATTTTGAACAATGAAGAGCTTTTTGATAGACAGGGCCAACCATGAATTCTACAAATAACACCTTTAAGTAAACAATGATTTCAAAACAACTTTTAAAACAAAATCTAAGATTCGGGGAACACCCTATTTCCTCAAAGATTTTATTTCAAATGATTTAGAAAAACATAAAAGTTTCACTGATAACTGCAGTCATAGAAGAGGGAACACCTAACACATCTATGATTACAACTATAAATACCTTTGAGAGAACTGTTTAAGTAGTGCAAGTAAGGACAAAGTGGGAAAGATCAGTAATAAACCTCCTTTGACTCACCAAATCTTCCAAAACAAAACTACAAGGAGACTTCAATAATGGCTTTAAAGCAAGTAAAGCAGTGTGGGCAGGGAGAACCATAAATCATGCTGAAACCAAATGTTCAAACTATTAAGGAAATAAACAAGCATGAAGACTAAAGAGAAATATTAAAGCGTCTAAAATACTTCAGCAGAAGAAAAGATAAAATAGTGAAGGATGAACAGGTCTAAGGTGCTTCCAGGAGTCATTTCTTAGCCTAATATTTTCTATCCTACTGTAGTAAGAAATTATGGAACATAATGAAAACAAAGGGAAAAAGCAAAAGCCAGCTCTGTATCGAACAAAATCCAAGCTCACTTTATCCGATGATAGAGCCTTCACAAGAATGCTGATACAACAATATCACCAAGCCTAAGACTTTAAATACTTCAACTCAATGCATCATAAATATTTTAGAGTTTCAATATTACAACTAGTGATCAACCAACCCCTCACTCATCTTCTTTAGAAGTATATATAGAAGAATGAGGAGGTGAGATCTGATAAAAGATCTCAAAAACTAATTAATACAGACTTAAATGGCTTCTTGGCCTTTGGGGGCTCAATGAAGCAACTTACATAGGTGTCCTCTGTATAAAATAATTTACATTAACTATTAGGTTTGCTGGAAAGAATTTGTTGACTTCAAGGCTTCTCGTCATCCTTGTAATAACTTCTGCTGACAGCTACAATAAGTTCCTTTGGTTGAAACAACTGTTCAGTTGTATTGATGTAAAATATCTCCTGGTCTAGTAATAACTTCGACCTTCTTTGATTGCTTTGAGGCTATAGGTGGCTCTGCGGTGGTTGGAAGTTTTAATTAGCCCCTGAGGTGACAGTGGAGGTCTCTTTTCCGATAAAACAATCATGATTTTCTTTTAAACTGTGGTTTAGGCTTCTGATAATCCATTTTTAGCCGTATTCCCCATAGATCTGTCTTCAATTTTCTGTCCTGATATATTTTATCTTCGGCACTGATACTTTTCTGACTGTGCTTGATTCACTGTGTTTTTCGCTGGTGTGCAGGGTCGTGCAGGGATGATATGGCATCAATGCCTGATGAAACACCGATGAAACGTGAATTTTAGATCCTGCGAAGCATTCTATTTGCTGAATCAGAGGCGGGAGGATCGTCACCCTCTGTCTTTGAAAAAACTTCGGTCATGGCAGAAAAACCATTAACCCTGCAAAATATGAGTAAATATTATGAAATCCTACATGTATGGACTAACTGCTTCAGAAGGCACGTGGAGGGAGCGTGGCCATTGGATGGCATCATCCAACGGTCGAGATTGATCAGAGGAGGTTGAAGGAGATGAGGGGAAGACATTAAATCAGAACCGTCGATCGCACAGAGATCGACGGTCGGGAGCGGAGGTGAAAAGTCAAAGCGAAATGGAGAAATGATTTAAAACCTTTGTTTGGAAAAAAATGGTCACAAAATCATGTTCGGGGTTCAGGAGAAACGTGGGCCGTCGGATGAGATCGGCCCACGCGATCAAACCTTAGAAAACATGCCCGGTCATCAAACCTTTTAATAAAAGCATGCTGCATAATTTTCCTGGGTCCAGATTTGCTGACTGGACGAGGAATCAGGGTGATGAATTTTGGGCCGTCGATCTGCAGATCAAATCGACGGCATATATGCTTTTAAGGACCGCGCCGTTCCTTGGTTATAGC
This sequence comes from Pinus albicaulis, assembly GCA_034641835.2. NCBI lineage: Eukaryota > Viridiplantae > Streptophyta > Pinopsida > Pinales > Pinaceae > Pinus > Pinus albicaulis. The sequence continues at coordinate 240,211,352 of CM076572.1, forward strand.
TCGGGCATCTTCGTAGAGTGACTACCATCTGATGAGCGGCCTCAGATCAGACGACGCACATAAATATCGCGCCGGGTCCACGTCCGATCTTTAACGTGTGATGAGCGGTGGTTTTCTGAACAGTGCTCAAGACACGTGTCGGGCGGTGTATGGAATCACTGCTGATCGGGAAAAAACCTCCCTCCGCTTGAAGTCGGTACAATGGATACCGCATGGTTTTTGCAACAGCGAGTGGATGGCGGGGACCACTGGGCGATGGATTGCGCGCCGTCGATCTGTGGATCAGATCGACAGTGGAGATCACCTTGAACTTTGGACCGGCGGAAAATTTATAATATAATAAAAGCCAACGGATTTAATATATAACCAAAGGTTTTAAAATTTGGGCAGACATAATTAATATTCAAAATGGCTTGGCACCTGATTGTGGGGCCTTTGGGTGCATGGAGAAACATATGACCGAGGGTTAAAAAGGAGGGGCTAATCGCAATTGGGCAACACGATAAGCGCTTGGAAGGCTGGCGCTCGGTTCCAGCACCAGGGCACATGGAAGGGAGGGCTAAAGATTTAGCCCAAGGGGGCTTAAGTCCATAATATGAAAATGTGTTTTTAGGCATTTTTCAATGATTTTCAAAGGAGTTGGTGGGTTTAGAAAAGGCTAAGAAAGGGTCTTATAACCCTATCAAAGGGATTATGATGAAGGGGAAAGGGGAAAAACATGAAAATGAAGGATTTTATGGAAAAAAGAAAGCAAAGATGAGGTCAGTTTTGGAAAAAGGGAGAAAGAGGAAAATGGTGCTTGCAACAGTTTTTCTTCATGTAATGACAGCAGAATTTCTGAGTTGAAAAGGGGAAAAGCAATGACGATTATCCAAAGGATAGGATATTATCAAAAGACTTTAAGAATCAGCAATTTTAGCAATGAAATTGTTTCTTGAAGGATATCCAACATCATTTAGCCACCACCTGATATGACAGAATTTATGGGTGGCTAACAGTGGCTCCACTTGGGGATGGTGCCTTTTTGAAGGCATCAAGAATTTCAGACTTGCATTCTCTGGGAGGTTGATCAGTCGCCTCATCCATTGGGTTGCCCTTCCTTTGTTGGGATGATCTTGTTTGAAAACATATTAGCAGCCATAAAAACAATGGATCTTCATCAATACAATCTTTCTACCTACCCAATCCTACCGATCTAACATTTTTTCTTCTTCAGAGTGCACTTTGATTGGAAAACTCTTTCACAACATTTTATTCTTTTGAAAACAGGGAAACTAATCTGTTTCTACTCCTTATTTCTCCATGGGCTCAAATTAAACAGATGAGCCCATATGATTCTCTACCTAATCTATTATCTGTTGGGATTAAACTGTCCAACAGACTTTATTTCTCTAATTTATAAAACATAAATTTAAAAACAGTCAAGTCAAGATTGAGCTGTATGACTTGCTATGATCTATGGCATAAAAACAAGTTGCACATAGACATTTATTTTGCATAAAATTTTAAACAAAAATGGAAGGTTTGAGATCTGATATTTAAAACATTTCCTTCCTCTTTTGTTCATCTCTGTTTTGACTCTTTCTTGAGCTGTCTTTCCTTTGATAACTGGTTCAGATTTTGAGCTGATTAGAACCAGATTTTTACATCCTTTGACTCAGAGCTTGAAACAGATTTGAGTCATTTTCTCCTTGGAACTCAGGTTCAGATTTTGAGCATGTTTGAACCTTTAATTTCTATCCTAAACTATCTACTGATAAGCCAAGATTAAACAGTTTGGCCAATCGAATTCACTATCCTATCAGCAGAAAATTTAAAGCTAATTAGTCAATATTAGGTTGTTTGACTAACTAGAAGTGTGTTTTTCAGGAGCGACATTTGGGCTTGCACACTTTCAGAATTTGATTCTCTTTTTTGGTATGGGGCTATACCTTTCTTATTACAATCTGCCCTCTTTTCTTTCCTTTCTTTGTTTTTGTATTTTTGATTTTTCCAATTTTGAATGCAATGTGTAGACTATGATATTTATAATGAAAAATAAAATGCTTTTAAAACTTAAGACTCTTGGCAGAAGTAATGCTTGAGCATCCTGCCATTGATAGGACCTCCATATAAGTCTTCTCCATTCAATTCCTTCAGGAAAAATGCATTGTGACCCCTCTCAGCATGAATAATATAGGGCCCTTTCCACAAGTTCTCAAACTTGCCATGTTTTCCCTTCTCTTCTCTCCTTGAATCCCACTTAAGAACAACATTTCCAACTTGGAAATTGTTTGCCTTAGTCCTCTTATCAAATATCTTCTTCATATTTTCTTGGACTAACTGTGTTCTTCCATAAACTTCTTCTCTGGACTGCTGCAAATGGATGGTTTGATTGATTCTCCTCTGCATATCATTCTCTTCAACCTGCAATTCTTGAAGGAGCTTCATGACTGGCACTCCCAACGAGGTGGGAAAAACTGCATCCATGCCATAAAATAGCTGATAGGGGGATATGTTTATTGATTTCTTTGTAGTTAACCTATCAGCCCATAAGGCATGAACCAGTTTACTGTGCCATGATTTCTGATTTTGTTCCAACAAATTTTTAATGATATTGATGAGGCTCTTGTTGGAAGATTCAACTAATCCATTTCCTTGGGGATAGTAAGCAGTGGAATGGCCCAAGGTTATGTGGTATTTGTAACAGAAATCAACCATCTTCTTAGATTTAAAAGCAGCAACATTGTCTGTTATGATTTTTCTGGGACAACCAAATCTGGATAGGATATTTGTTTCAAGAAACTTGATAATGACAGAGTCATTAGCATTTCTGGAGGGTATAGCTTCTATCCACTTGGTAAAGAAGTCAGTGGCCGTGAGGATCCAATTATGTTGAGCTGAGGAGGATGGGTGGATTTCCCCAATGAAGTCCAGCCCCCATTGTTGAAAAGGTGCCTCAACTTTGATAGGATGTAAGAGTAAGGGAAGGATTTTTCTCTTGCCATCAAAGATTTGACACTTATGGCAAGATATGACCAACTTCTGAGTGTATGGGAAAAGGGTAGGCCAATAGTAACCTGATCTAATAATTTTGTTTGCTGTGGCCTTCCAGTAGAGGTTCCTCCACATTCTCCATCATGCAACTCATGCATGATTTTCCCTGCATCATCTTCAAGTAAACATTTAAGTAAAATTCCAACAGTATTTTTCCAATATAATACCCCATCTAGGATGCAAAAACTCAAATCCTTTTGTTTTAAAAATCTAGCTTTAGTTTTAGACAAAGAAGGGGGGGCATTTAAATATAAAGGCACATAAATAATGTCAGCATACCAAGGAGAATTCAAAAATTTTTCTTCAATAAAAGGAGCAGTAGATTCTTCTATTTCTTCCAACACATCTACCATATTCATGTCTAGTGCTTGGAAGTTAGACTCAGCCATAAGTTTTGCTAATCCTTGCCCTTTAACTAGTTTGGTGGGCCTGATTTCTAAGTCATACTCAAGAATAGTTGCAATCCATTTTCCCCTTTTGCCATCAGGGTCTTGACTTAGGATGTCCTTGAAAACAACATGTGGAACAAAAGAAATTATGTGAGAGTGTAAAATATAGACCCTAAAGTCTTTTAAAGCTTTCACTAATGCTAAGGCTTGTTTCTCCATGATATTATATTTGAGAGGAGCATCTCTTAAGGCCCTACTAAAGAAATATATTGGTTGTTCCTGCCCCAAAACATTCTTTTGAAGTAAAACTGCAGCTATTGTATGTTCGGATGCAAAAGAAAAGATGTAAAAGTCTTTGGTAAAATTTGGACTAATCAGGACTGGTGTTTGAGTAAGAGCTTGTTTGACCAGTTATAATGATTGTTTAGCTGGTAAATTCCATTTTACACCGACATTTTTCTTAAGCATGTTTGTAATGTTTTTTAATATCTCAACAAGATTAGGAATAAACCTCCTCAGAAAATTAATCTTTCCGATGAAAGATTGCAATTCTTTGAGGCTCCTTGGATGGATGGTCTGCAATATGCCATCTATCCTTGTAGGGTCTATTTTGATTCCCTTTTCTGAAATTATATGGCCAAGAAGTTTACCTTCTTGGATACCAAAGAGTGTCTTCTTGGGATTCAATGATAAGCCAAATTTCCTACACTTCTCAAAAAATTTTCTCAGGTGAATCAAATGTTCTTCATCAGTTTTTGAGAAAACGATTATGTCATCAAGGTAAATGATTATGAAATAGCCAATGTCTTCAGAAAAAGCTATGTCCATGGCCCTCTGGAAGGTGGCCCATGCATTCATTAATCTACAAGGCATTTTGACATACATAAAGGTGCCCCAAGGTGTGGTAAAAGCAGTTTTGATTTGATCACTTGGGAGCACTAACACCTGGTTGTAACTCGAGAACCCATCTAAGAGGGATATCCTTCTTGACCCAACTACCCTTTGAAGTATATGGTCCATCTTGGGCAAGGGGTAGTTTTCCTTTAAAGAGGCTCTATTTAAATTTCTGAAGTCAATACAGAGCCCGATTTCCCCTGTTTTCTTTCTAACAGAAACTAAGTTTGATACCCACTCTGAAAATCTAATGGGTTCTATGATTCCAGCATCATGCATTTTTTCAATCTCTGCATTAACTAGAGGTAGTAAGAGAGGATTTATTCTCCTTAGTTTTTGTTTGAAAGGATTTTGATTTTCCTTGAGGGGAATCTTGTGCTGGATGATGCTGGTATCATATGATTTTAAGTCTTTGTATCCCCAAGCAAAAACATCTTTAAAATATTTGAACAGCTCTATGTATTGTGATTTTAAGTGAACTGGGAGAGTACTAGATAGTTTGATCATCTTGGGTTCTGCTAGACTACCTATGTTATGCTCTTCCATGTTGGTTTCCACAGGCTCCATTCTCAGTTCTTTGGCTACATCGTTAAAATAGAAAACGTGTTCTAAAGGTGTGAGACCTCTTGGAATTTGGTCATTTTTGCATTGTAAAACTTCCAAGTCTTCTTGGTCTACGCTGTCAGTTATTTCTTCTTCAAAAGGATTCTCATAATGATTTATATCAACAAAATATGTAATTTCAACTTTTGGGATTTGTTCAATATACAAACAGTTTTCTTTATGGCTGGTTTCTGATATTGGTATGCTGAAATCGTTTTCTGATTTGAAGAAATCATCTATGTGTTTGTCAGATTCAAAAACTTGCCATTGATCCTCATTATCAGGCACAAAAGGCCTATGTTTTACCTTTACATGGAGTTGTTCATTCATCTCAGGTATTTGTTAGTTGCTGCCATTGAAGGCGAGTTCATTTGCTAGATGATTCAGTGCTCTAGGGATGAAAATGAGTTCATATTTTTCAAAGGTTTTCAATAGATCAAGGGCAGCATTTCGATATTCCCTAAGCCTTGGATTTCTAGCTGAGTATTCTCCTTTGATTTGTTTTATGATAAGTTTAGAATCCCCTAGGATGGATATCCTTTGGGCTTCTAATTGTTTAAGCAATTGTAAGCCTAGGAGAAGGGCTTCATACTCAGCGATATTATCAGTGAATGGGAAATCCAATCTGTATGAAAAAATTTGATTCGTATTTTGAATCCAAACACCTGCCCCTGCACTTGTTTTGTTACAGGATCCATCAAAGTTTATTGTCCAAAGTACATCTGCCTCATTTAAATTTTCTTATGGCTGTTGATTGTCAATGTTTTGAATTTGATCGAAGGGAAGATTTGATTGTTCTGGTGAACTGATTGGGTGCATGTTTTCCTTATCTGATTGGGTGATTTCATCTTCATTACATAAGATAAAGGAATCTAAACTTGATTGAATAGAATATATTGGAGTGTTGTTTGGTTTGTCTATGTTGCTCACCATGTACTTCATATGAGACTCCCTGTAGAGTCTTCTGTTTTGGTTAAAAACAGGGATGGTGGCATAAGACATGTCCATTTGAATGCTTCCCTGAATTTTGGCTCCCGAAGATCTTGATAAGAGCATGCCATACTTAGGGGGAATGTCAGCTACAACTATATCCATTACTAGACTCTTAGCAGGGATTTGAGCTAGATTAACACATAAATCTTTGATTAAACCCAAACATTTGACTCTGCTTGAGTCAAAGGAATACAAATATTTGTATGGTTTAGTAATCTCTAAGCCTAAGCTCTCCATTACCACCTTGGGCATTAGATTGTGTGAATCTCCTGAATCTAACATGGCATTGTGTAAAATTTTCTCGTGTATGTTCAAGCTAACATAGAAGGGAGGGACAACCCCTTCTTGGTATTTTACTTCAACTTCAGGACCAAACAACAACTCAGGTTTATCATCTGTCAAGTTCAAGGCGTCAGTATCAGTTCCTAAGTTCAAAGCTTTCAAAACTTGGTTATTGTACACTTCTTGGGTTACTAGTTCAACTAGGGGAATGGAAATTTTTATCTTGGCAATCTCTCCCTCAAGGCTGAAAGGAATAATTGACTTGTTGATATTTACATCTGTCTTTTCAATTGAATTCTTTTCAGCAACTTTGATTTGCTGAACCTTGTTTGGACTGGTAATTGGGACAGTTTTATTAGGACCACTAGCTGAAGTGCTAGGAGTGCTTTGTTCAACATTTGGCTGGACACTTTTGTCTTTGTTTAAGTCTGGTTTCTTGGCCAGAATGTTGGTTTTCTCTGCTGTCTTTTTAGGCTGGTTTTCTGCGTTTTTCTTGAAAGTAGTGCTAGCATTCTTATCCTTTGAATTATCTATGCTTCCCTTGCTCCTAAGATCATACTGTTTGTGTACCTCCATGATTGCATTTTCAAAACCCAATCTATAGTTATCAGAGTCTTCATAGGTTTTTATATTTTGATCATAAGAGAAGAAACCTTGTTCTTCCTCATTGAGGAAAACATCATCCCCGTTGTTTGATCCAATCAAGTTTACCTGAGATTCTTCCAACCTTTCAAACTCCCTATCTTCCTCATATTGATCTATATAGTTCTGTTGGAAGGGAGGTCTAATCTGTTGGTCGCTTTCCTTTTGCTTGTCTTGATTGTTTTCTCTTCTATAACTCTAATTTCTATTTCTATTTTGATTGTTTTGAGGTTCTCTTGGTGGCAGTCTCTCATTTAAATTGATCTTTTCAAGCATCCTCTCCATCACCTTCACTAGGTTGTCAATTTTTGTGTCAGAAGCTAAGCTTGAGGGTAGTAGGTCATCATTATAAGTTACCCTCTTCTCTAATCTCAACCTATTTCTTTTCTCGATTATGTTTGCTTCCAAACTCAAAGCTCCTTTCTGCATGTCTTCCAAGGTTAAGTAATCTCTCCCTCTTAATTCTTAAGTCATTTCAACATCAAGGCCTTCGAGATACCTTACCAAGGCCATGCCTTGGGGAGGTTTCATGTGAGGTGGGAGAGCATTGTAAATGCTATTGAACCTAGTGGAGTAATCATGGACACTCTCCCCTTTATTTCTCTTGAGGCTACTATACTCTGCTAGTATTTGGAGAGGGTTCCTTTTGAGTTCCCATTTGTTGATTAATGTTTGATGCAAGGCAGGGAGATCATTTATGCTGTTAGGAGGTAAGTTTTTGAACCATTTCTTTACATCTCCTCCTAAACTTTGGGCGAAGATCCTCATCTTCAAAGTTTCTTCTTCTATCTCCATGTAATCAAATGCATCTTCCATCCTATCTACATGATGTTGGGTTATTGTAGACTCTTTTCCAGTGAAGTGAGGGATTTTAGATTGGTAATCATTTGGTAAGGGAAGCAGAGGTTGTGGTAACACTAATGGGGCATACCATGTTTCCATGGCTGGAAATAAGGGTGGATTTACAAGAGTAAAAGTGGGTTTAACAGGAGTGTTTTGAACAATGGTAGTATGAATTGGAGTGGAAGAAATACTTGGGCCAACAAAATGATTTTGAGTAGACTTGTTATGGAAAAGACTAAAGTGATGAAGAAGCTGGGAATCAGGAGGAGTAGAAGGTGAGGCTTCTCTACTAAAGCTCTATTGCAAATCTGCAAAGTTAAGATCAGTCTCATTTAAATCACCTTGAGATCTAGTTCTAAAGATGTTCTGTGTATGATGTAAATCAAAGTGTGAATCCTCTAGGATAACAAGGTTTTCAGGGATGGAAATTGTTCTTAAGAGGCTCCTATTAGCAACTGATTTTCCTGAGTCAAAAGTTTGCCACAAAATTCTCTCAGGATTTTCAACGATTAAAGGATGATTTGGGTCTGGATGGGATCTAGTGTTGATCCTATGTGAAGCCAGACTGCTCTTCAAAAAAAATGAGATAGGCTGAGGTTTTAAGGGCTGTTTTTTGAAATTTTTACCTCTCACGATGTCTTATCTAGTAAGGGACTAGGCTCCTAAAATTCTTCAAAGTTGGTTAACATAGTCCTAAAGAGACCTGGGAACCTAGATGAGTAATAGGCCTACTGGGGCTAGTGGAGTCGCCAGGTGGAAACTTTTTAGCTTTTATGAAGGTAACATATTGGATGGTTCCACCACCATGTTTATTTGTGAAGCCAAACTGAAATGTTTTTTTTTTTGGGTTTTTCTGAGTTATTCTGGTTTTATAGGTTATGAGAGTGTGCTAAATCTGACCTAACACTTAGCTAGGGTGTCAAATCGTACAAAGTTCACTCTTATGGCTTGGTAACTGAATCCTTCAAGGTTTGATAAGGCTTTATGAGAATCCTAAGGGTTACTTAGTTTGTCACTGATTCAAAAGGTCCTATTATGATTACCATTGATTGGTAGTGCTTGGGGGAGATTACTTATGTTATACTAGACAATGAGTGTTTCATTTTGAAGATTTTACTCAAGGTCCCATCGTGATTGCCATTATGTTGGTGTCTCGTGTTTTGATAGTTTGGAAAATCAAAAGGCAAGGCAACATAAGAACCAATCTTTAGAGTCCCAGGATCTAGTCCTCCTGTTCACAGAGAGGGATCTCTTGAATGTTTGTTTGCAAAGGTTTATCTTGTGTGCTTATAGTATAGATTTTAGACTAGTTATTAAGTGCAGGTGTTTGTTTGTTTGTTTGGTTGGATTGACACAACAGAACATGAAAGGCCTAGGAAAGACATATAGAATGGATGAACATCTGGTTCATTGGGAAATGGAGTCAAAAAGAGGTCATAACATACTTATCAGGGCTATGGGATATCAGGGGGAAAATCTAACTTGGCCGCAGGATCCTTTGGTTTTTGGAATGAGATGGACATCAATGATTTGGAAAGAGAAGTTTAATTCTCAACAAAGGGAATTTGAAAACACAATTTGAACAATAAAGAGCTGTTTGATAGACAGGGCTAACCATGAATTCTAAAAATCACACCTTTAAGCAAACAATGATTTCAAAACAACTTTTAAAACAAAATCTAAGATTCGGGGAACACCCTATTTCCTCAAAGATTTTATTTCAAATGATTTAGAAAACATAAAAGATTCACTGATAATTGCAGTCATAGAAGAGGGAAAACCTAAAACATATATGATAACAACTGCAAAGACCTTTGAGACAACTATTTAAGTAAGGACAAAGGGCGAGATCAGAATAGACCTCCTTGACTCACTGTAAACAGAAAACTACAAAGGGAGACTTCAATAACAGTTTTAAAGTGGCAGCAGACAAGCAGGGAGAACCATAAATCATGCTGAAACCAACTATTCAAACTATTAAGGAAATAAACAAGCATGAAGACTAAATAGAGAGATTAAAGACTCTAAAATACTTCAGCAGAAGAAAACATAAAACAATCAAGGATGAATAGGTCTAAGGTGCTTCCAGGAGTCATTTCTTAGCCTAAAAATTTCAACCTACTGTAGTAAGAAATATGGAACACAATGAAAACAGGGGAAAAACATAAAACAGTTTAGAATACTTCACCAACAGCCAAGATCATGGATCCGATGATAGAGCCTTCACATAAAAAGCATGCAACAACATCATCAGGGCTTCAAGACTTCAAATTCTTTTTCAACTTCAACAGACTATATATTATTTCAGAGAGTTCCAATATTACAACTAGTGATCAACCAACCCCTCACTCATCTTCTTCAGAAGTATATATAGAAGAATGAGGAGGTGAGATCTGATAAAAGATCTCAAAAACTAATTAATACAGACTTAAATGGCTTCTTGGCAGAAAAACCATTAACCCTGCAAAATACGAGTAATATTATGAAATCCTACATGTATGGACTAACTGCTTCAGAAGGCACGTGGAGGGAGCATGGCTGTTGGATGGCATCATCCAATAGTCGATATTGATAAGAGGAGGTTGAAGGAGACGGGGGGAAGAAATTAAATCGAAACCGTCGATCACACAGAGATCGACAGTCGGGAGCGGAGGCAAAAGGTCAAAGCGAAACAGAGAAATGATTTAAAACCTTTGTTTGGACAAAAATTGTCACAAAATCATGTTCGGGGTTCGGGAGAAACGTGGGCCGTCAGATGAGATCAGCCCACGCAATCAACGGTGGAGGACGGGTGCCAATACACCTTAGAAAACATGCCCGATCATCAAACCTTTTAATAAAACCATGTTGCATAATTTTCCCGGGTCCGGATTTGCTGACTGGACAAGGAATCAGGGTGATGAATTTTGGGACGTCGATCTGCAGATCAGATCAATAGCAGAGATGCCTTTAAGGACCGCGTCGTTCCTTGTTTATAGCTCAGTCATCTTCGTAGAGCGACTACCGTCTGATGAGCGGCCTCAGATCGGACGACGCGCATCAATATCGCGTCGGGTCCACGTCCAATCTTTAACGTGCGATGAGCGGTGGTTTTCTAAAGAGTGCTCAAGACATGTGCCGGGCGGTGTATGGAATCGCTGCCGATTGGGAAAAGACCACCCTCTGCTTGAAGGCGGTGCGATGGATAGCGAGTGGTTTTTGCAATGGCGAGTGGATGGCGGGGACCACTGGGCGATGGATTGCGCGTCGTCGATCTGTGGATCAAATCGACGGTGGAGATCGCCTTGAACTTTGGACCAGCGGAAAATTTATAATATAATAAAAGCCGGCGGATTTAATATATAACCAAAGGTTTTAAACTTTGGGCGGACATAATTAATATTCAAAATGGCTTGGAACCCGATTGCGGGGCCTTTGGGCACATGGAGAAACATATGATCGAGGGTTAAAAAGGAGGGGATAATTGCAATTGGGCAACGCGATAAGTGCTTGGAAGGCTGGCGCTCAGTTCCAGCACCAGGGCGCATGGAAGGGAGGGCTAAAGACTTAGCCCAAGGGGGCTTAAGTCCATAATATGAAAATGTGTTTTTTAGGAATTTTTCAATGATTTTCAAAGGAGTTGGTGGCTTTCGATAAGGCTAAGAAAGGGTCTTAGAACCTTAACAAAGGGATTATGATGAAAGGGAAAGGGGAAAAACATGAAAATGAGGGAATTTATGGAAAAAATATAGCAATGATGAGGTCAGTTTTGGAAAAAGGGAGAAATAGGAAAATGGTGCTTGCAGCAGTTTTTCTTCATGTAATGACAGCAAAATTTCTGAGTTGAAAAGGGTAAAAGCAGTGACGATTATCCAAAGGATAGGATATTATCAAAAGACTTTAAGCATCAGCAATTTTAGCAACGTAATTGTTTCTTGAAGGCTATCCAACATCATTTAGCCACCACCTGATATGACAGAATTTATGGGTGGCTAACAACTACGACTCCCAAAAAAATTCCTATAGAGGACATCCTATTTCACATTGAGTATGGAATTAAATACATGCTTGAATACCAAAGAGAAAATCAGACAAGACTGCTCCATTATCCTTAGAAAATCCAACCCCACCCCCAAAAAAGGTAACATTAGCAAGGAATAATACGTAGCTCTAAAATCATTAAAATAAAACCTCCACATTTTTGCGTTAAAAGAATAAAAGGGAGGGCCTACTGTCATCATGAATAGAAAAGAATTTTATGATAAAATTATATACCATACCAACAAAAGTGGTAGTTATAAAAATTTGAACAAAAATCCTTTGAAGAGAACTACTAAGGAAGTTTGCAAAATTTTCAAATATAGAAATATTCATTAAAAAAAGGGCCTCATAGAAATTAGTTCTTATATCCCTAGAATTTATGGTGCTCCAAAAGTACACAAAGAATGGATTCCAATTAGACCTATAATAAATACCATTGGTGGACCTAATTATCCTCTTGCCAAACACCTAGCCGATAATTGAAGCCCTTAGTTGGAAACATAAAATCATTTGTCAAATATTCCACCCATTTCATCAATGATATTAAGAATATAAAGTTTGATAAGAATGAAATTCTTGTTAGGTTTGATGTCATGACATTATACACAAATATACCTATTCAATAAGCTACGGAGGTGGTCTGTAAAATAACCGATCCTCACACATCTAATGTAGAAATTTGAATAACTAATATATTATTCACCGAGATTCTCCTGATCACACACTATTTTAGCTTCATGCAAAATACATAATCTCTTCTACCATTGATCATTAAATGCGGAAATAAAATCAACTGGATGCCCACATTAAAACCATAAAAATTCACACATATGAACACAGTATTTCATGGGAAAGCTTAAAGCTAAAAACCCCAACTATCTGTATATTATATGTCATATATATCATGTAAAAATCATTGTACAAAGATCCTCACAAGCTCTCAGCACAACCTCCAATTGCTACACACTAATCAAGCTATATCTAGCAAAAACACATGCTCCAATCTCTGCCACCTGATAGCCAGCCTCTATTGCGTAATCAATGATGTAGGATGGCTCATTAAATAACATAAACCACATTGCTTGTACTGCGCAATCCTCATGGGCTTCTCCAATCACTGGTAGTTGCAAATATGCAACAGTATAGTCACAACTGATAGTTAACCTGCTCTTTCACCTATCTTTGCATTGGTCTCCACTGAAACTGTCCATGCACCGTTAATCGATGCATCTTCATTGATTAATGAAATATAATTAGTGAATTAATTTAATAATTAATTCACACCACTCTTCACTAGTGCATTAATCACCAAACTAAATACAACTAGTTCACCTATATTAATAGTTAAATCAACACAACTCCACTAACTCCCCAACATGAGTTCTAATCGAAGTTCCATGCACAGTTCACTTAACCCCTAGGAATAACTAATTCCTTCGGCTGGCCTCAGGCTACATCTCATGGAACTTAACTGAAGTGCTCCAAGAGAATAAGACAATGTTTAGAGTCTAAATATTATTAAGAGCTAATAATATTCGACATATCTATTTTTAGACTGGCAATCTAAAAATAGATTCCGCCCAGTATGTCTAAAAATAGAAGTCCATCTATTATTTCCGACTTGACCAACCATCCACAAATAGCATCCTGCAACTCATAGAACATGATCCATATGTCTAAAAATAAACTTTGCGCCAAAAATAGCCTGCGGGCCCACTTAGTGAAGGCGACTTCTTTCCACTAAGCTCATCATCTTGTTGCAATCTCAACACTCCCTCTCAACAAGATAAGGATTATCTTCCACCCCTATGTTGCCTCTATGGTATTCGAATTTTCTCCTGGTGAGCGCCTTCGTCAAGATATCAGCATCCTGACCCTCCGTAGGAATGTATGAAAGTAACATGATCTTCCGTTGCACACAATCTCTGATATGATGATACCGGATATCAATGTGTTTAGATATATCATGAAATACCATATTAACTGAGAGTTTAATGCAACTCTGATTATCACAATAAATCACAGTAGGATCTAAGTGTGAAGCGAACAACCTGACCAGGATCTTCCTCATCCATATAGCCTCGCATGCAGACAAAATCGCTGCCATATACTCGGCCTCTGCTGAACTGAGTGCCACGGATATCTGCTTCCTGCTGTACCAAGAAACTGTTTTCGACCCGATATTGAAAATCCCTCTAGATGTGCTCTTTCTGTCCATTGGGCTCCCTGCCCAATTTGCATCCGTGAAGCCACATAACCTCACCTCATCCGACTGTCTGTACCATAATCCATATCCCGATGTGCCTCTGAGATATCTCAATACATGCTTCCCTGCCTTCCAAAAGAGCTTGGTAGGCTTAACCATAGCTTGTGAAAGCTGGTTAACTACATAGCATATGTCAGATCGTGTATTGACCAGATACATAAGCGACCCCACCAACTGTCGATAAACAGTGGCATCCACTACCTCCACCGAAGTAGCATCCTCCTTCCTCCAACCACCAGGAAGAGGAGTATCAACAGGCTTACAACCATGCATGTTGAACTTCTCCAGTATCTCCCAGGCATACTTACCCTAAGAAACAAACAGTCCACCACTGCGCTGCCAAATTTCCAATCCCAGGAAATAATGAAGGAGGCCCAAGTCCTTCATCTCAAACTCCTTTGCAAGATCAGCCTTGCATGAGTGTATCAACAGTTCATCACCCGTCAAAAACAAATAATCTACATAAAGTACAATGATCAGCAACTTACCCTCCACCACAATCTGGTATAGGTTCAGATCTGCCTCACTCTTGGAGAATCCAAGTCCGGTGAAATAACTGTCTATCCATGTGTACCAAGCACGAGGTGCTTGTTTCAACCCATAAAACGCTCTCTTGAACCTGCACACATGCGACTCACTGCTGAAGATCTCGAAACCTTCGGGCTTCTCTATGTACACCTCCTCCTCAATGACTCTGATGAGGAACGCAATCTTCACATCCATATGATGAATGTGCCACCCCATTTGTGCTGAGAGAGAAAGAATTGTCCATATGGAAGAATACATTGTGACAGGTGCAAAGGTCTCCTCATAATCGATCCCCTCTATCTGTGAAAAGCCTCAGACAACAAATCTTGCCTTGTACTTCTCCACACTCCCGTCATATTCCTACTTCACTTTGTAGATCCATCTCGAACCCACCACTGATTTCCCTTCCGGCCTTGGGACAATCTCCCATGCACTGTTTCTGACAATTGAATCATACTCTTCCACCATGGCATCTACCCATGCGGGATCCTCCACACCTTCCTCGAAAGAGGATGGATCTGTCACGATACATTGACTCATGAGAGCCATGTATCCAGTGTACCGATCAGGTGACTGTCTTTGTCTGCACTGTGATGTAGGTGCTCCTACAATCCTCTCTGCATCTTGAGCCAGTCGCTCAGCTTCTGTAGTGTGCTTCCGCCCTCTGATGGTTGGCGCTGCATGAGTGGTATCTTCCACTCCATGAACTTCCTCTTGTGGCTGATCCACATCTTGAAGCTCATCCTTAGGAACTAATAGCTCCTCATCTGCATGCAAGTGTGGCTCCCTCTCAAGCGAACACTTCATGGCTTTCTCCTCATGAAATTTGATATCCTGTCGCACAACAGTCTTGCGACTATCTGGAAAATACACGCGATAGTTGTGGGGTGTATCAGTGTACCCCACAAATATCCCAACCTCTGCAGTCGGCTCCAAATTCTTCCTGGAATCATTCATCACATGAATGTAAACAGGTGAACCAAAAATTCTCAAATGGGAAATATCAGGCCTCTTACCAGAAAATGCCTCCTCGGGTGCAATCATGCCAAGTATCCTGTGAGGACAATGGTTTTGCACATATACTGCAGTATTTCATGCCTCATCCCACAAGTGTATGGGAAGGCCCTGATCATGCAACATTGCCCATGCAACACCCATGATTGTTCTGTTCTTCTGCTCAACAAGCCCATTCTGATGTGGGTTATGAGGTGCTATGAGCTCTCTTCAAATTCCTTCTGCGCTGCAAAAGTCCTTGAATTCGCCAGAGATGAATTCACCACCATTGTCTCTCCTAAGAGCCTTCACTTGATTCCCCGATTCTTTCTCAAGTAGTGCCTTGAACTCACAGAAATTTGAGTATGTCTTACTCTTCTTCTGAATGAAGAAGATCCAGCACTTTCGAGAAAAATCATCAACAAATATCACATAATACCTGTGCTTTTCTGTCGAAGCTACTGAGAAAGGTCCACACACGTCTGTGTGAATTCTCTCAAGGATCGTCATGGTGTGACTATCCTTCTCGTGAAAGGTGGCTTTCACAAATTTTCCTAAGGTACACCCTTTGCACTGATCTGACTGCGCAAGAGTACCCTTAGGAAGCCCAGTAGAAATCTATTGCAGTATCTTCAAAGCTCCATGGTTAAGGTGGCCCAATCTCCAGTGCCACAACTAGCCATCATCTCGGCTCACCACTCCTTCTGCCTTGCCTACCATTGTTGCACATCCATCTACCTGCAATTGATAAAGGTTCTTAACTCAAACCCCTATCCTCTGGGTCTCACCAGTTGCCTTACTGCATAGGAAAGCCTTTCCATCACTAAACAAAACATCATATCCATTGTCTTCTAACATCGCCACAGAGATAAGATTCTTCTTCAATCCTGGAACATGCATCAGTTACTTCAATACGAAGGGTTTACCAAACTCCCTCTCAAAGGAAATGGTACCGATACTATTCACACTGTATCTACCATCATCGCCCATCTCGCTGTGCACTCCAAGATCTTTCTCATCTAGATCAGTAAACAAATCTCAATCTACTGTCATGTGAAAAGATGCACCACTGTCAAGAAACCACACTGAACCCATCACACTTGAAACCAAGCATGCGATCAGTGAAAAATCCAGCTCAAACTGCGAGGCTAAGGCCTCTCCAGCAGCAGATCCAACAACCTACTTATTTTTCTTCTTCTGTGGACAACTAGTGGCATAATGTCCGTGTTGGTGACAGTGAAAGCACTTCACCTTGGACATGTCCTGCTTCTTTCCTTTTGCATCGGATTGAGAAGATTTCTTGCACTTCCCCTTCTTTTATTTGGTAGCCAAAATGAAATTCTCTTCATCAGAGTTCTTTGATGAAGATCCGTCCCTGGTACTTCGCCTTATCTCCTCTTGCACAAGATCCGACCAAAGTCGCTCCCATCTTGGCAATTTCTCCCGACCATTGACAGAGTCCTAATAGGAATGCCAACTCTTTGGAAGCCCAAGGAGATCCAAGCTCACAAAGTCCTCATCATCAACAGTAACCCCCACACTTTTCAGCTCATCCCTGCATTGGATGAACTTCGTGAGGTACTTTGGCATACTGTCGCCTTTCTCCATTTTTATGTTTATGAGTTTATCCTTGAGCGCCAACTTCCTCTGGTCGCTCTTGCTTTGAAATAAATCTGTCAAAGCTTTCCACATAAAGAATGGAGAAGCCTTACCATGAAGGCTGAACACTATGTGATCCTTCACACCTTCCAACATAATTCTTCGACACTTTGCTGTCTTCTTTTACCATGCATCAAGTACGACAACATCACTAGAAGTAGGTTTTGGAATTTCTACATCTATGAACTCCTTCAACCCATTTTCATCGGCCACCATATCACTCTTATGTCTATTTAATGTAATTGAAGCTTCCTAAAGGGCATATAATCGCAATCGGTTGAAAGACATCTCAACTTTGGCACCAAAAGAAAACAACTATTGCTGGAATTCGAATTCCACAGCTCCACAGCCTAAAGCTCAACAGGCAATGTTTTGCAATTTTCTCCGATGATCAATATATAGCTCCAATACCATGTATAAATTTGAATAACTGAGATATTATTCACTGAGATTCTCCTGATCACACATTATTTTAGCTTCATGCATAATACATAATCTCTTCTACCAGTAATCATCACATGCGGAAATAAAATCAATTGCATGCATACATTAAAACCACGAACAATCACACATATGAACACAGTATTTAATGGGAAAGCTTAAAGATGAAAACCCCAACTATCTGTATATTATATGTCATGGAGATCATGTAACAATCATTGTACAAAGCTCCTCACAAGCTCTCGGCCACAACCTCAGTGCTACGCACTAATCAAGCTAGATCTAGCAAAAACACATGCTCAATCTCTGCTGATTGTGAGTATATATTAGTATTAATGTTACTTCCAGGATAAACCATTAAATAACATATTACATGGCTTTCATGAAATCCTCATGGGCTTCTCCAATCGTTGGTGAGGTTACCGATGGCTTGCTGATGTAGTCTAGCTTGATAGTTAACTTTGCTCTTTCACCTATCTGCATGTGGTCTCTGACTTGTCCATGCACTTGAAGTTAAATGATGTATTCTTTAGTTGATTAATGAGTTTATAATTATTGAATTAATTAATAATTAATTCACGCCTCTCTTCACTAGTGTATTAATCAGTTAGACTAAATACAACTAGTTCAACTATGTTTAAGATTAGTTAAAGTGAACTAATAAATTAACTCCTCAATCAACTCCACCAAACTCTCTCACATGAGTTCTAACTGAAGTATCCATGCAATAGCTCCATTTAACCCTTCAGAATAGCGTAATTCCTTCTGTCAGCTCCTGTTCCACATCTGTGCACTTAACTGAAGTGCTCCAAGAGAATAAGAGAATGTTTATAGTCCAAATATTATTAAGAGCTAATAATATTCGACATATCTATTTTTAGACTGGTAATCTAAAAATAGATTCCGCCCAATATGTCTAAAAATAGAAGTCCATCTATTTTTTCCAACTTGACCAACCATCCACAAATAGCATCCTGCAACTCATAGAACATGATCCATATGCCTAAAAATAGACGTAGTCTAAAAATAGACTTTGCGCCAAAAATAGCCTGCGGGCCCACTTAGTGAAGGCGACTTCTTTCCACTAAGCTCATCATATTGTTGCAATCTCAACATCTAACTTAATTCAATTATGCCTCAGATTTACTTTCTTTAGTTTCATGGGTGATATATATGAACAAACCTGTGGAGTGGTGATGGGATCCCCTCTATCACCCATTATTTCCAATTTATCATGGAATATTTTGAAACTAAATCCTTAAAATAAATTTGACCCCTTGAACCCTAAATTATGGAAAGTATTTATAGATGCCACCATTATAATCATATGGCCCCATGGACGTGATGCATTAGAAACTTTTCAACTTCATTTGAATAACCTTTCTTCATCCATTAAATTCACCATGAAAGTAGAAGTCAATGGTAGTCTCCTTTTTTTGGACATCCTCATTTCCAGAAACCAGGATGGTTTCATATCCCACCAAGCTTACGGTAAAAAGACCCATACTGATAAATATCTTAATTCCATTTCTCACCATCACGCCACCCAAAAATTAGGAATTCTAAGCACTTTAGTAACAAGAGTTGTATGCATATCGGATAAAGAGAACTTGGAAATGGAGAAAGTACATCTCATAAATGTATTCCTAAAAAATGGATACAAATGACATCAAGCTTTCCAAGCCATTAAAAAGGACCACAAATAAACTTGTCATAAACATAAAAACATGGATGACTTTGTTTGTAAAGTTAGCCTTCCATATATCTTGGGAACCACAGACAATAATGCCCACATCCTAAAAAGAAATAATATTTTAATCACCTTCAAACCTCTAAATACCATCTGTAGTCATCTCAAATCATTTAAAAATCCCATTGACCCTAAATGTCAAAAAGGTGTTTATTTAATTCCATGGTCTTGTGGGGTTCCATATGTTGGGGAAATTGGTTGATTTATAAAAAATAGAATCCAAGAACATTCTCATGACATTAAAAATAATCATTCAAAAAAATCTACCCTTGCAGAACACTCCAATAAAACCAAACATCAAATTTTCATTGAAAAAACTCACATCCCGGCTAAAATTGACCACTACTTCCACAAAAAATTTAGAGAGGCCATAGAAATCAATAAGAATTCAAAAAATCTCAATAAGGATGAAGGATGGATCATTAGTAAAAATTGGATTCCTACCTTAGCTTCTAAAAAAACATCTACCCATAACACCCTCTCCTTAAATGTCCCATTAAATAAAACCTCTCCCAAGAATTAATTTTTTCTTAATATTACTCTTTTATCATTCATAAAACATCATTAATATTTAAGAAAACACACACATTTATATAACTAACATTTTAATAAAATTTAACATTTTTTTTAATAATCTCCATAAAACATTATAATTAATTTCCATTAAATATAAATATAATACTTAAAACACTCATATAATAATTTTATCAATAACATAACATATTTAATTAATATTAAATTCACAATCCATTTATATGATCTTTAATAATTTTATTAATAAACACACATGTTATAATATATTAATAATTTTTTTTATGGTTTTTAATCTCGATTATTTTTTCACCATTTTTCTCCTATTTATTATCACTCTTTGTTTGATGATTTTTCCACATTTCTTTGCATCCTGAAGATGAACCTCAGTTGTGGGTTCAAAACGTCAATTGTTCTAGTTGTTAGCTTTGTTCTTTTTATTTGTTTATATAATAAATACCTAAAATGTTATGATTGTTAAAACTGTTAAAATCTAAAAAATAACAAGTGAAATGATAAGACAAGTTATAGGTACTTGATATGACATCACCTTCATAACTACAATTTTGCACCTCTTCGCTGTTTTTCCTTATTTGTCACTACAATAAACATATAAAATGGTTTGAATTTTTTAAAATGAATAAAAATAATTAAATAATTAGAAAATCTAATTAACAAATTATACATACTTAATACTATATCTTTTCGTGTCACTTTCATTTGGTCAATGTCACTTTTCTCCTTACTTGTTGCTATAATAAACATAATAAGTTCTATAAATCATGACAATGAGTAAAATTCATAACTAAATAGAAAAACGATGAATCATGTTAAATTGTCAATATAATATTTTGATATTGATTATAGTTTTGTAGGACATTCCACTTATCATTATAGTTATTCTCTTTATTTTTAACTATAATAATCATATGAAATACTATGAAACATGACAATGAAAATAATATATATATATATATCATATGAAATACTATGAAACATGATAATGAAAATAATATATATATATATATATATATATATATATATCATGGGCGAAAATGTGAAGTTGGGTTACACTTTTTGTCCTTTTTTGAGAATTTTTTTATTTTTATTTATTTTTGTTGTTCTTTAATTTTCTGCAAGCCAAAACAATTTTTCTGTTTATAATTTCATTTTTCGATAAAAATAAAAGTTGTCAAAAATTTTATTAACTTTCTATTACTTATTTTTTGGATTTTTTTATACACATTTATATGTCAACTTAGCGTTTATTTGAGTGTGTTTTTTTTAACAATCAAAGGATTCTTAAGAAGTCATGTTAATACGCAGTGCTGTATTCTTTGAAACTTTGTGTTTTTGAGAAACAAAATGTGTTACAACAATCTAGATAGAGTCTACTTCGGTTTCGTTATATTTACAAAACCAACTGATGCAGATCATAATTACTAGAATTTTTTGAACTGGTCCTATATGAAAAAACTACATATTTTGAATATGTTTCACGACGCACAAAATTTCTTAACATATAAGTTATAAACTAAAAATATAAAAACTACCCATTACAGACAACGGACCAATGTAATGCACCATAATTTTTTCAACTTTTTTACAGTGTATTTTTGGAAGATACAAAATTATGATTTCACTTAATTATAATGACCTTCAGAAATTGTTTGGACCGGTTTTATTACAAAATTAATTAAAATTACCAAATATTTATGAAATTACATAAAAGTTATATTTCCTGAAAGTAGATTGAATTCTAAAAATGCTTGTCCTGGTTCTGACAGTTAATTTAGAACGTTTCATGGAGGTTAATCATTCCAAAGTTGAAGATACGTATTTAGAGCTTTGCTCTGCATAATTGCAGATGTATTATTTCAGCCGAATTCTTAAAAAAAAATTGGCCGAATTTTCTTTTGCGCCAAGGGCCCATCAAGTATAATGACATAAAAGTTCGGTCAAATATTTTATAAAATTTCGGCCGAACTTTTACCCAACTTTCCATCGGCCGGAAAATACCATGAAGCCCCTCCAAAAAAACATTTCATGGTAATATATATTACCATGATAGCATTTGTTATTTTTGCATATTTTCGCAGATTTGGTCTGATTTTGCAAAGGTCTTGGTATGATTTTGCAAATAATTATTTTGGGTTTAACGAATTTTTTTGGAAGTAGATTCAAAGGACATTTTTGCAAATGATTGTTTTGGGTTTAAGGAATTTTCTTGGAGGTACATTCAAAGGAAATTTTTGCAAAGGATTGTTTTGGGTTTAAGGACTTTTCTTGGAGGTACATTCAAAGGACATTTCTGGGAGGTATGTGATACATTTTTTTGATGTTTTTTGGGCTTCATTTTTTTTGAAGGTATGGATTTGGGCTTAATTTTCATTTCTTTTGGATTTTTTGAGCTTAATTTTCAAAGGAATAGTTTTAGGCTTAATTTTAAAAGGACTGTTTTTAGGCATAATATTCAAAGGACATTTTTTGGAGGTATTTTTTAAAATGATGTTTTTTTAGAGGCTTTTGAAAGTGACATTTTTTTAGAGTACGCGTTTTGGGTTGAAGTAAATCTTTCATAATGATTTTTTAAAATGATTTTTTGTCTAAATTTTTAAATGAAAATTTTTTGCAGGACTTGGAAGGAAATATTTTGAGCTTTGTTTCATTTTTATAAGACATTTTCTTTCTCGGATTTTTCGAAGTTAGTGTTTTGGATTGAGGTATGTATTTTTTGCAAAATTTTTAAAATGAGTTTTCTTAATTAAATATTTTGTGATGTTTTTTTAATTGAGTTTTTTCTAAATTTTTGAAGGAAATTTTTTGAACTTCATACTCTATTATCATGGGAAATCGAAGGAATTACAAGTGAAAATATGATCGAAAAATAGACCCTGATGAACGTAGAGAAGAGAGGGGAGAATCTAGCAAAATAAAGAGAGAAGAACTCTCAAATATTAAAAGGGAAAATCAACCTCAACTAGAATTCAAAACAGGTATGTAAATGTAAATATTATGAATTTGATATTCAAAATTTTCCTACTTTAAAATATGAAGCTTAACTCTTATTTGATGAAATAATTTGAAAAATATTTTTGAATGTAAACAGAGAGATATATTCATCAAAACATTGATGATGAGATACAAAATTTTTAAAGAAAGAAAGTAGAAAGAGATATTGAACCAATGATTGAAGATGGTGAAAATGTTGAAAATTCAAGTGAAGAAATTGAATCACAAGTGCTATATATATATATATATATATATATATATATATATGTGTGTATTGTGTGTGTTGAACACATACATGTATTATTGAAATTATACATATCTGTTAATTTAGTTATTTATTGAATATGTAAACTTATTATGTACTATTCATTCGAATATGTACAGATGAAATCAATGTCGATGATGAAATGTTAGAAAATGTTGACACTCACACATATGGAGATAAAAGAGCTGACCATGTTATAAGATATCGTGTTAAACACTTTTTTGATACATACTTCATAAAAGAAAATGTGTCAGTTCAAGCCCAAATTTTGAAAGGTCTCCTATCATTAAGGAAATTAAAAGAAGCTATGACTTTATTGGGTATTCGAAAATCAACAAAAGATAAAAAAAATGAAGGAAAATGTGATACAAAATATAAATAGTGCTATAAATTTAATTAGAAGATCTAGGCAAAAAAATGTTTCAGTTGTACGTAGAGAAATACATATGGCAGTGGTTTCATCAAGTACTAGAGAGAATCTCTTGGTAAAATCTATGGCACGAGCATTAGGAACCTCATGAAAAACTTTGCACAAACAACAGAAATTTCAGTTGCAAATAGATGTAAATTATGTACTTGCTTGTTGGAGAGCTATTTGTAGGCAAACATACAAAGATAGACTTGGAGAAAATGTTAAAAAAATAATATATGAATATTGGAAGAAAAATTCACGTGTTTCGCCAAATGCAAGGGATGTGATGCGAAAAATAATAGCACGAAATCAGTACGAAGAACATGAAAAACATTTCTTGGAAACCACTCAGATAGAGTTGTTCAACAAGTTCAAAGAATAGAATCATGAAATTAATGTCTCAATCAGTGCTTTTGTTTAACAAAAACCATGGTATGTAAAACTTATCACCGTACGTGACACTTGTTGTTGTCGTTATCATGTGGAATTTGAGTTATATTATGACACATTCCTTAATTTTGGTAGAAAATTTTGGAAATATTCACCTCCTCCTTCCACTATCTGTGATTTCATATCTCAAATTCTATGTGAAAGAGAAAGAGATGAATTATTTTACGAAAAGAAATGTGTTGGTGGTAAAAAATGCGATGATCGTGGAAATTTGACTAAATTTCAAAAAAAATATCATATTGATATAAATGATCAATCATTATCCAACATGAAAGTGAAATGGAAGAGATATGAATATATCCATACATCGATTCAATGTACACATAATGCTAAAAGAATTGAATTACAAGAAAAATAAATTTGTGTGATAGATTTTTTGAGAAAGTTTGAGGCAGAAATTTATAAATACACCAAGCATTCCCATAGAGCTCGATGGCAAGACTTGCAATTCAAAAAATCCCATGAAGTTTTTCCTCCAGGGACTATTTTGTCAGTAATTGATTTTTCAGAAAATTACATACTTGTTCCACAAAAAGAAATTCAGAGTGAATACTATCATTTTGAGCAAGTCTCCATGCTCGTTCATATTCTATATAGACATGATGAAATTAATGTCGATCTTATAGAAAGCAACAGTGAAAATTGACATGTTATTAAAGAATATCACTTTTATATTAATGACGATCATACACATGATACATATTTTGTACAACATTGTTTTGGAAATATTTATGAGTCCTTGAAAAGTCGTGGAATAAAATTCAATGAACATTGGATATGGTCAGATAGATGCGCAAGTCAATTCAAATATTCACGATCATTCTTTTGGTTGTGCTGTCTTCATAAGAAAACCTGCATTCAACATTGCTGGAATTTCTTAGAGACTGGCCATGGAAAAGGAGAACATGATGGTGCAGGGGCATGCATAAAATGAGCACTTTGAAGATATCAAATGAACCTCTCTGCAAACCAACTTGTGAATGCTAAAGAAGTTGTTCAATGGTGCATCGTTGCTCTAAGCCATGAGACTAACCGATCAAGGGAAGTGCGAAGGTAGATTAAATTTATTTTTTATTAGATATCTAATTTTAAATAGTGTACATTTATCACAATGATTATCTTTGATGGTATTTTTATATCATATTTACATTCTTCTTTGAATTTTCCATATATAGGTTTTTTTGGCATATTGGGAAAGAAGATGTAGATAGATCAATGGGAAAGGACGTTGAAACAATAAAAGGGACTCAAAAATTGCATTCAATTAAAACAAAGTTGTCCAAAAATGTGTTTGCATTGGATAAAAGAAAATATTCTTGTTTTTGTCATGTTTTCATAGACAACATAGAATCCAATAACGTTTGTGAAAAAAAAATGTATGTAAAATATTGGAAACATACAGAGCTAAATACAAAGGGGAAAATGTCCGTTACAATGTTTGAAGAAATGTAATAAGAGGAGACTACAATATCATTGGATGGTGATCGAGTTTCTGATCTTGCTAGAGAAGGTAACATTTGAATTGCTTTCAAATGATAGAGATCTAGAAATAAATTTAAACACATAAGTTTGTTAAGTTTGTTTTATTGTGTAGGAGATGTTTTTTTTGTAATTGCATCAACTGACAACGATGAAAATGTGAAGTATTATTGGATGCGTTGCACTGAACGAAAAATGAAATTATTAGAAAACTGTAATGATCACGAGTTTCCATATGAAAGAGGATCTATTATACTGAAAGGTTATTTTTTCAGACAAACTAATAAAAGTGGGGATTTTTCTTACTTTTAAGACTATGAACTTGATGTCATAAGTTTACAATATAGTCACTTGGTGTGTGAAACACACATAAAGTTGATAGAGGTTCAATCAAAGAAAAAAACAAAAATTAAGAAATGGAAAATGTCAAAATCCGATCATGAACAAATCATTGAAGATGGCATTCCATTGGAATTTTTTTGATTGAACTGCCCAACAATTTCTTCTCTTTGGATTCATGTTTTAGAACTTCCAGAACTTAGCTAAAAATTGAGCTGCCTTGTTATGTTACATGTGCAAGTGTTTGCACATGTACATTGTTTTGGTACATGCACACTCTAATATCAACTGAAAGTAGCTTTTCTGTGTGCATTGATGAAAAATGTTGCAAGTACTGGATATATATGTTCTAGAAGTATTGGATATATATGTGTGTGTGTGTGTGTGTGTGTGTTCTAGAATGCAATTAAAACTGAAAGTAGCTTTTCTATGTGCATTAATGAAAAATGTTGCAAATACTGGGTATATATGTTCTAGAATGCAATTAACTGAAAGTGGTTTTTCTATGTGCATTGATGAAAAATGTTGCACGTACTGGATATATACATGTTCTAGGAAATTAACTGAAAGTAGATTTTCTATGTGCATTGTTGAAAAATGTTTCACGTACTGAATATATATGTTCTAGAATGCAATTAATTGAAAGTAGCTAAATTCTATTGGTATTGATGAAAAGTGTTGAAGTACTGGATATATATGTTCTAGAAAGAAATTAACTATTCAAGTAGCTTTTCTATATGCATTGATGAAAAATGTTGCACTTACTGGATATATATGTTCTAGAATGGAATTAACTGAAAGTAGCTTTTCTATACATGCATTGATGAAAAATGTTGCACGTACTGGATATATATACATTATAGAATTCATTTTTAAAATTTTATGATTGTTTGACACATCTAACAAGACCTAGAATCTTATGATTGTTGATATATATATATATTGAACTTCAATCGTTTTAACATATATATTCAAACATGTGTAAAATAATTTCTACATGTACATATATTCATGTGAATTTTGTTGTTGTTTGGAAAACGACAACTTGAATTTTAAAAACAAAACAAATTATAACACAAAATTACTTCACATGTAAAATGTAGTTCAAAATAAAAACATTAATATAGATCACAACATTACTTCACATGCCAAATGTAGTTCAACCATCCAAAACTTAAGTTTTAAAAACAAAACAAATTATAACACAACATTACTTCACATGCCAAATGTAGTTCAAAAGAAAAACATTAATATAGATCACAACATTACTTCACATGCCAAATGTAGTTCAACCATCCAAAACTTAAGTTTTAAAAACAAAACAAATTATAACACAACATTACTTCACAACCAAATGCAGTTCAAAAGAAAAACGTTAATATATATCAAAACATTACTTCACATGCCAAATGTAGTTCAACCATCCAAAACTTGAGTTTTTCAAAAGAAAAATATTAATATAGATCGCAACATTACTTCACATGCCAAATGTAGTTCTTGACCATCCAAAACTTAAGTTTTAATTTCAAAACAAATTATAACACAAAATTACTTCACCTGCCAAATGTAGTTCAACAATCCAAAACTTGAGTTATAAAAACAAAACATTAGAAATCACAAGTATCAAAACTTTTTAAAAACAAAACATTATAGATCACAAGTATCAAGTATCAACATTACTTCACATGCCAAATGTAGTTTAACCATCCAAAACTTGAGTTTTAAAAACAAAACAAATTATATATAACATTGTAACATTACTTCACATGCCAATGTAGTTCAACCATCCAAAACTTAAGTTTTAAAAACATTATATATCACATTCACATGTACCAAATGTAGTTCAGATAAAATATGTCCAAAATTTGTAGATTTCACAAGTATCAAGTATCAAGTTATATGTGACTACATCTAGATAAGACTAGATATATAAAAAGTTAAATTTAAGACTAAATCTATTGAAAATATAATGTTGCACGTGTGCATGTGCATCATCCATCAAATATTGCATGTGCATCATCCATCAAATACAAATGGATGTAGTGTCTTTCCCAACAAAGTCTCAATCCTCGAGCTATCCTGTGAAGCATGGGGAACCTGTACACAATGTGTACAAACATTAAAATTTGATGTTTTAAAACTGAGTGAGAATATATAGAACTTCATGTAAAAAACAAAATGTAAAAAAAAATCATGCAATACCTCATGAGGTTCCCTTTCCATTTGTTGTTCGTCCACTACAACTTCCCCCACAGGAACATCTCCAACAATAAACTATACAATATACATGTACAATTATATATATATATATATATATATTCAAATTTTCAAATGAAAATGCATATATATAAACTTATTTTCAATAATATTAAAAAAAAAGTTAGACAACTTGTTCAAATGGTTGAAATGGTGTGGATGTTCCTATCTCCATCGCTAGAGTCCGTGGAGAAAATAAATCCTCTATAGAAACCTAAAATTCAAAAAATTTAAAAGTATAAAATAACTCAAGATCAAGATCTCAATTTATAATAAAAATTTTAAACTTCAATTTATAAATTATAACTTAAAAACATATATTTAAGTGAAAAATTGAATACTTTTGCTGGTGGATTTGGCACATCTCCTAAGAGAGGCTCCAAAAGAAAATCTCCAAAAACCTAAAATTCAAAAAATTTAAAATAACTCAAAATCTCTAGATCTCAATTTATAATAAAACTTTTAAGCTTCAATTTATAACTTATAACTTAAAAACATATATATATATATATATATATATATATATATATATATAAGTGAAAAATTGAATACGTGTGCTGTCAGATTTGGCACATCTCCTAAGAGTGGTTCAGAAAGAAAATCTCCAAAAACCTAAAATTCAAAAAATTTAAAATAACTCAAGATATAGATATATCTCATTTTTTAATGGAACTTTTTGAGGTGGAATATATAACTTAAAACCATAAATTTTAAAAGTGAAAAATTGTCCATACTTGTGGTTGTGGATTTGGCACATCTCCTAAGGAAGTAGAAGGTACATCTCCCAAGAAAGAAGAAGGTATCGCCATCCTAAAAACATCAGACGAAATCGAAATATGTTAAAACATTTTATTATATATATGTATATGTACATGTGTGCACAATTATTTATTTTAAAAATATCACTTAAAAAACACTAACATTTGCCAACACATCTTGATGGCGAGAACCATCTTGATTGTTTGAACCAGAGGCTCCGAACGTGATATTAACATTTTCTTCATTCATCAAGCATGACAACTGCAAATGGTGTTAACATATAACGATACATTTTTGTTAGATTAATGTATACAAATAAATGTACATGTATATATGTAATTATTACAAATTGTACGTGTTAAAATAATTGAACCCTAACCATTAGCACATATCATTTCCATGCCCTCTTCCTCATGATAAATTAGGTCATGCCAACCATTGTGACAATTATTTGCATATGTTTTGAGATCTTCAACACTCATGTTGTCAATCTCTTCATCTGTATAATACACAAAATTAGTGTGTGCATTCTCACGTGCTCTTTGTCGATTCAGACAAACATCAACTCTACCCAATCCACTGTGAACATTGTCGATGATGGCATCCCTTGCTTCTTGACTAATTTGAGAAGTGGCTTCCATATCTGATCACAAAGTTTCGACACGAAATGGTCAACTAACCAATGGTGGCTCAAGGCGTGGAAACTCAACATCATGCCTAGTGCCCCTATGGTCACACAATTGACCTTTCCCAGGACCAAAAAATTCAGAGGGAAGGTCATTGTAATTTGGTTTCATTTGCAAAAATAATTTTGAAAAATAAAGAGGAACCTCGTCATTCCATGGGTGTCTTTCATAGGCCTCAAGTTGTCTATCATATAAATAGTGAGCTATATCAAGGTGCTTGAAATATTGCACCTTCAACATCTTTCTTTTCAGCCCTTCTTTGAAATTAAACATAGACTTGGCCATATTTGTTATAACTCTTTGTTTAACAACCTCCCATTTATCAAGACCCATCACTGTTTCCTTTCTTTTTCTCATGACTTCTAAAAAATTATCAGTGGTTGGCCCAAGCTTTCGGTACACATCTACTAGTTCACCTAAAGAGTGTGTAACTATTTCCAAGCTTTGTCGACTCTCAGCAAGTAGAGTCAAAGCCATGAGATCTCTCTGCAATTTTGCATGAAGATGTTGACACCTTTCTAAGGTGTATTGTTGCATGTTTCTTTCCCAAGGTATATTAGAAATGTCGACTGGATAAGTCATGGTGGGTGGACAACCTTCTTCTTGAATGAAACGTTCTACCCTACATCTTTTTTGACCAAAATTTGGAGCATTTTCAACCTCTGCATCAATATATAAATTTTTGTATATTAGAAAAAACACATGTAAACAAATTTATACAAATTGAATGAAAAAATATTCAAATTGATGGCCACATCGATGTGGTTGGATAGCATCTTTCCCACCATGAGATTGTTGAGAACCAGAACAACCCTACTGAGAACCAATGCGACCATCCGTTGATTGGCCTCTGGGGGAATAAATATCACCACCTTCACGCAACCTGATAGCACTTATTGATAGCCCTCTAAGGGGATTTGAACCACCACCAACCTCTCGAGACGAGAGAGAAGCTTCATAAACAAATATGAATTTATAATCAATTCAAAAATACATTCATACATATAAACACATGTAAATATTCATTGATTAAATTGTGTGAACCATACCATGACTGGGTGAACCATGGGCATGAGCATGCTCCATTGATGGAGTAGAGACCCTTCTCCTCTTAGCTCCTAAAAAATAAAAAATGGAACGTATTAACAACTAATAAAGTTGATAAAAAATCAATTACATATGTACACACATGTATGTATATGTATGGAGATTTAAGATTATATTTAAATACCATGAACATCCCTCGATCCCTGAACCCCCTCTCTCGTATAGGTATGGAATTTTGTTGATCTTCGCCGTTCATTCTCCATGATATATATATCTACAGTGGACATTTACAATTATTTTTTTAAATTACTATTTAAAATAAATTCAAAAATAAATTTCAGAAAATTAATGTAATTTAGTGTACACAAATTATGTAAAACACAACTTTCAAAGAAATAATTGATGTGTGAAACTTAATTTAAGCAAATTTTTTTATAAAAATTTCAAGTTCACCAAATTGTGCTTTACATGGTGGGAGCACAATTGGTATAAAATTGAAAAAAATACATGGTCATTAAAAAATATGCGTGAAACTCCATTTAAACAAAAATTTGTGAAGTCCTCACATTTTAATTTTATAAAAATGTGAAGCTCACCAAGTTGCACTTTACATTGTGTGGTTGGAGCACACTTGGTATATAATTGAAAAAAACAAACGGTCATTAAAAAAGATGCATTTATAAGTACAAAACACACATATCCAAGATATGTTACAATTTCCATCAATAAATTTTGAAGGAGAGCGTCTCAACACTAATTCATCTTTGAGAGATGAATGTTGAATTTTTGAAGAAGATCGTTTCAAAACTAATTCATCTTTGAGAGATGAATCGTGAATTTTTGAAGAAGAGCGTCTCAAAACTAATTCATCTTTGAGAGATGAATCTTACATTTCCATTGCCCCGTATAATTCTAATTCATATATTAATTCATCTTTGATAGATGAATCCTGAATTGGAATTGCCCCACACAATATATCAGCATACATCTTATTCACATTTGTATAATGTCTTATACTAAAAAATTGAAAGTGACTAACAACATTGTTTGCTATTCCATGCAGTTATTTTAGCCTTTCCTTCTTAACTTGGTACATGCCATTCATCTGGTTGCATACAAGTTCAAAATTGGTGAAAAATACGATTCCATTTGATCCATACTCCATAGTTGTTCCCAAGCCTTCTATCAATGTAATATAATATGCCTCATTGTTTATTGTTCTACCCGGTATATTCATTTTCCTTTGGACGACTTTGCTAGTCACAATATTGGAAAGCACATATGTAATCACTATTTTCCCTGGATTGGGATAGCAAGAAACATCTATGCATAATTTCCATTTTTCAACCATATTTGGTAGTTTTTTAATCCTTGAAAAAAAAAACAAATTCAATAAAAATATATTAAATTGACATTTATTGCAAATGCATGGGATAAATGACACATGTGCATGAGATAAATGACATGTGCATGGTTTATCTTAAAGTTTGAATTAAAGTTTATGATAGAATTCATATCTAGAAATGAGATGCATTAAAGATTGCATTGCCTAGAGTTTAAGGGAGATCTATGACACATATACATGGTTCATGCATGCTTTGCATGAAATTTTACCTTGAAATTTATGGCATAAATCACATCTAGTTCAATAACACACCTTAAGAAAGGATGAGATCGAGTGGTAGTGGTTTATGGATATTAAAATGAAGAACTTCTATTTAGATTTGTCCCAGAGATTAACTGTAGGGGCATTTACTGGATATGTCACCTTTGAGAAAATATGAGATCCAGAGGCTACTTGTCCCTTTACAGACTCTGCCTTTAGAACTTGTAGAAGTTAACACTCAACATACGGACTAAAATCCTATGGAAGTTCAAAATCCTATGAGAGTTCAGCCACATTAGGTTCAATTTTTAGGCCTTAAAGTTTGCCTTGAATTAATGAGAGAAAGCCTTTAGTTTGTGGGAGAAATGACATTTACATGGTTTGCAAAATTATTTTATGCACTTAAAAAAAAAATGCTTTAAATTTAATGGGAGAGAGCCAACATGACATGTATGCTTTAAAAACTTTGCCTATGAATTTATGGGAGAAATGACACATGTTATGGTTGTGGTTTATGGATATTAAAATGAAGAACATCTATTTAGATCTATTACAGAGATTGACTGTAGGGGAATTTACTGGATATGTCACCTTTCATAAAATATGAGATCTAGAGGCTACCTGGCCCTTTATAGACTTTTCCTATAGAACTTGTAGAAGTTAACAGTACCTGTCCTAATTATACCGTATGAAGTGTGTATAGGACCCGTAGAATCACTCACACTACTTTACTTAGATATAAGGGTGTATAAGAGTGTAATAAGTTAAAAAATATGGTCATATTATTGGATATCTTTCCCAAGAGCCCAAATTTACTCCTTAAGTATATGTGGGGTCCATATAACCATCTACGAAAACAAGTGATTCTTTCCAAGCTAAGGATAATGTATGAGCCATGTGTATACACAAATTATCTACAAACCATAGGCCAAAATAAATGGTACTTAAGTGGTTTGAAGAAAAAATAGCACCACGAAGCTTTGAAGAATAAAATAGCCACTACACATCCATGCAAGGGTAAAAGAAATAATTCTAACCATTGCAACATTGATGGTCACATTAAGGAGAATTATCGGATGTTTGGTATGTGTTATATTCTTTATGTGAATACCCCCATGCACTATATATTTTTCTAAGCATAGTGGTGGGAATAAAATGGGCAGAAAGGACCCCCACTTTAGGGTTTCATATAGATAAAAAATTCCCCACATACAGGTGTTTAGGGCTAGTGCCCCAAAAAAACGTTTTTGGGAAAAAATGAGCATAGTTTTGAGATATATAAGTCCAAAATGGAATATTTGTTGTTGAAAAAATATCAGTGGATCACTATGGATATATTTGCTTCATTAAAATGGATTTTTCTAGAATAATGTCCACTAAGTTGGAAAGAAGGGAAAATATCACAATTATATGTTAATGTGCATGTTTTTTACATTGAATTATTTTCATTTTATTAAGAATCTATTTGAAACAATTAACTATATACTTGGTTAAAACCTATGTTTTGTATCAAATCACTTTTGGTTTCAATGGGAAACTTTTATGGCTAATGTGTTTTTCTCGAAATGTGGTAGACCCCGTTAAAATGGGAGATATATCGAAATGATTCATATGGTGTAATAAAATAGTTTCAAGTAGTTTAAAGATATATATGCATAAATTCAATGAGCATAGTTTTGAGATATACAAGTCCAAAATGGAATAGTTGTTGGTGAACAAATATTAGTGGATCACTATGGATATATCTGCTTCATTAAAAGGGATTTTTCTAGAAGGATGGACTAGGTTGGAAAGAAGGGAAAATATCACAATTATATGTTAATGTGCATGTGTTTTACATTGAATATTTTTCATTTTATTAAGAATTTATTTGAAACAATTAACTATATAAGGTTAAAACCTATGTTTTGTATCAAATTACTTTTTGTTTCAATGGTAAACTTTTATGGCTAATGTGTTTTTCTAGAAATGTGATAGACCCCATTAAAATGGGAGATATATCGAAATGATTCCTATGGTGTAATAAAATAGTTTCAAGCAGTTTAAAGATATAGATGCATAAATTCAATGAGCATAGTTTTGAGATATATAAGTTCAAAATGGAATAGTTGTTGGTGAACAAATATCAGCAGATCACTATGGATATATCTACATCATTAAAAGGGATTTTTCTAGAAGGATGTCCACTTAGTTGGAAAGAAGAGAAAATATCACAATTATATGTTAATGTGCATGTGTTTTACATTTAATATTTTTCATTTTATTAATAATATATTTGAAACAATTAACTCTATACTTGGTTAAAACCTATGTTTTGTATCAAATCACTTTTGGTTTCAATGGGAAAATTTTATGGCTAATGTGTTTTTCTCGAAATGTGATAGACCCCATTAAAATGGGAGATATATAGAAATGATTCCTATGGTGTAATAAAATAGCTGAGTAGTTTAAACATAAAGATGCAAAAATTCAATTAGCATAGTTTTGAGATATATAAGTCCAAAATGGAATAGTTGTTGGTGAACAAATATCAGTGGATCACTATGGATATATATGCTTCATTAAAAGGGATTTTTCTAGAAGGATGGACTAAGTTGGAAAGAAGGGAAAATATCACAATTATATGTTAATGTGCATATGGTTTACATTGAATATTTTTCATTTTATTAAGAATATGTTTGAAACAATTAACTATATAAGGTTAAAACCTATGTTTTGTATCGAATTACTTTTGGTTTCAATGGGAAACCTTTATGGATAATTTGTGTTTTTCTCGAAATGTAATAGACCCCATTAAAATGGGAGATATATCTAAGTGATTCCTATGGTGTAATAAAATAGTTTCATGTAGTTTAAAGATATAGATGCATAAATTCAATGAGCATAGTTTTTAGATATAAAAGTCCAAAATGGAATAGTTATTTGTGATCCAATATCAGTGGATCACTAAGGAATTATCTGCTTCATTAAAAGGGATTTTTCTAGAAGGATGTCCACTAAGTTGGATAGAAGGGAAAATATCACAATTATATGTTAATGCATGTGTTTTACATGGAATATTTTTCATTTTATTAAGAATCTATTTGAAACAATTAACTATATAAGGTTAAAACCTATGTTTTGTATCAAATCACATTTGGTTTCAATGGGAAACTTTTATGGCTAATGCGTTTTTCTCAAAATGTGATAGACCCCATTAAAATGGGAGATATATTGAAATTATTCCTACGGTGTAATAAAGTAGTTTAAAGATATAGATGCATAAATTCAATGAGCATAGTTTTCAGATATATAAGTCCAAAATGGAATAGTTGTTGGTGAAAAAATATCAGTGGATCACTATGGATATATCTGCTTCATTAAAAGGGATTTTTCTAGAAGCATGGACTAAGTTGGAAAGAAGGGAAAATATCACAATTATATGTTAATTTGCATGTGTTTTACATTGAATATTTTTCATTTTATTAAGAAACTATTTGAAACAATTAACTATATAAGGTTGAAACCTATGTTTTGTATAAAATTATTTTTTGTTTCAATGGGAAACTTTTATGGCTAATGTGTTTTTCTCGAAATGTGATAGACCCCATTAAAGTGGGAGATATATCGAAATGATTCCTATGGTGTAATAAAATAGTTTCAAGTAGTTTAAAGATATAGATGCATAAATTCAATGAGCATAGTTTTGAGATATATGTCCAAAATGGAATAGTTGTTGGTGAACAAATATTAGTGAATCACTATGGATATATCTGCTTCATTAAAAGGGATTTTTCTAAAAGGATGGAATAAGTTGGAAAGAAGGGAAAATATCACAATTATATGTTAATGCATGTGTTTTACATTGAATATAAAAGTTTTTTCTCTCTCTCTCATTGTTTGAGTCTTGATCTTATAAAAGGTTTCCACTAAATCCATTCCTTATTACTTTTCATGTGAAACACATTCCCAAACCCACCCATCTATGTACATAAGAGCCAAGCCAAGTGTAAAAAGGGCTTATTTCATATTCTACTTTAACACATATGTGATTAATTATCGTTAGAATTTGTGTGGTAGAAATACGTATAAATATTAATCCTTAGTATAGATCTATTTTGAATTTAAGGAATAAAGGGAAGCTTTTTAGAAAATTTATCTTAGGAGGTAGAACTAAACCGTCTATAACCCACAAAAGAAACCATGGCCCGTGAGCATCACATGCAAACACAAGTTACTCCCATGTTTGAAACACCACCTCACATCATCATAAGGGTTGGAAACTACTAAGAAACCCATACTAAGTTCCTTAGAAGGGATTACTATCATATTTAATGATTGGGTTTATCTCCAAAGTCAAAAGGAAAATCAAAGTTAGGAAAGGGAATTATAATAGAAATTAAGGTAAGACCATGACATTTTACCCAATATTGAACGAAGGTGAGAAACCATAGATATCACGAAGGAAGTTCAAGAAATATTATATTTTTTGGAGAGGCTTAAATTCTGATATGATAAGAAATATTATCTTTTTTGAAGGAAGTTCTGATATGATAAGAAATACTATCTTTTTTGCAGAGGCTTAAATTCATGAAAAGATCATGAAAAGGTGGATTATTTATTCTGTGCAAAACAATCGGAGATCATGACAACCACTTTATCTTTTCTAGGGATGATCAACTCATGAAGATCATATGATCTTGTTGATGAATCATGAATCATGATCTCTATCATAATTTTTCAATTCCCTATTCTCTTATTTTCCATTGATTTCTCAGCCTTTTAGAGTGGGTGGTCTTCTTTCTCGTATATTTATCTCGAGAACCATATGAAATTCTTGCAATGGACTTTCACATGTTGCCAAACGTATATGCCGATAGCTACTATTGTTGTGATCGAATGCCTAGGATTCTTAAGAACAAAAGTACTAATATGCCGATGCAATCATTCATTTGCATGTATTTATTTAATATTTTGGAATGTTTTTTTTAGGGTTCTTGGTGGACTTTCTGTAGATTTAATTGGGTAGATGAGTTAGAAGATGACGAAATGATTCATGAACAGGTTTGATAGTGGAGAATGGAGATTATGGAATTGTGCTTATCATGTTCTCATTCAAGTTTGTGCTTTTGACACAGACCTATTGTAGGTTTTTTGTATCTCAAGGGTTGATGGCTTAAATCCCAAGTGAGAATGTGGGTCCATACAACTACTAATGGCTCAAGTCCTATGTGAGTCTGTGGGTTATTGGCCCACATTCATGGTTTTTCTTGTGTTTTTAATCAAATAATTTTTTATTTTTTTTTCTAATATGTTGGAAAAAATAATTCTAAACACTTGTTGGGTGTCATAACAGTGAATCCAAATGTCATAGTCAGTTTCAATTTAGATGAGAGTTTCACTCTAGTCATTAATTATTATTGTCCCCTATATAATATTATTTAACAACTAATTTGACCAGCCCATTTTTGATACTATATCTTCGCTGCAAAAATATTGCAGGAGACTGTAATGATTTTAGACTGGTTAATGGTTTTGGAACTGTAACAACATATCTACTGGGGAAAGATGGCAACTTAGGATGTAAACCAATGTAAGTTTTTGCGACATGGATTTAAAATTCTGTAAGGAAGATATGGTATACCTGGAAATTTTTACTCAAGGGAGTTTTGTAAGGATTATAAGCAACGACTTGAAACTGGAACATTATATATACCATTTTTTTTCTTCTTGAAAAAAACTAATGTTTAACAGAGGATTTCAATGACAGGATTTCATATGATTTCATACCTATAAATTCGCAGAAATTCGCAGACGAAGCCACAAGAGGATGAAGCCGAGATATCTCTGAAGACATCATGGAAGATGCAAACCAAATTCTCTGTGAACAAAAAAAATTAAATTAAATTCAAACAAAAAAAATCAACAAAAAAAAGAGCAACTGAAATTGCAAAATCAACTGCAAATAAAAAAAAATCACCTCGTCATTGCGGTGCAACTGCAAATCAACAAAAATCTCCTCGTTGTCGTGGCGCAGCTGCAAATCGACAAAAATCACCTCATCACAGAGCACAACAGAGAAAAAACAACACCTAGACAGACAGATGCACGAGACAAATGTGAATAAGAAACCTATAAAAGTTTGCAGGTAGATATATTTATAAAATACAAGTTTGACCGAACTATTTTAAAAGTTCGGCTGAAATTTTGTTGCCGGTTTTCCCATCTCTAGCAAAAACTCTGTTTGCCCACACCGTCAGTACGCCTCCAATGTAAACAACAGAATGAGTTCAGTCGAACTAATTTCAAAAGTTTGGCTGAACTCTTGAATAGTTTGGCCGAACTTTTATAAAAGTTCGGCTGAATTATTGAGAAAAAAAGTTTTCTACCCCTGATTCTCACAAAAGTGTAACCCAACTTCGTGGGTTTACCCTGATGTTATTTTAATTAAATTCCATCTTGAATTTGAGATCAGTTGAAATGATAAATTGTGAGAAAATATCAGTTTGGTTGAAGAAAATTTTATAGATGTCGCCAAGTTAAACACAAAGCTCATACCATGAATCAATAGTTACAACATGAACAATATCAGTTCTATGATAATCTGAGCATATAACAAGGCCATGAGTAAAATATTTTTTTATATAATGTAATTGACATGGAAGAGAAGTACACTGAAGTGATGTGAAAGTTTAATGATCTTTTACAATGGCTAGATGATTTGAAAATTTTATCACTAAACTTGTCAAAAATCAATGAAATTTATAAATCTACAATTCTCCATGTCTGAAAAACCCACATACTCTCAGCCAAGAAAATGTTTAATGAC
Organism: Pinus albicaulis; assembly: GCA_034641835.2. Taxonomy (NCBI): domain Eukaryota; kingdom Viridiplantae; phylum Streptophyta; class Pinopsida; order Pinales; family Pinaceae; genus Pinus; species Pinus albicaulis. The sequence continues at coordinate 240,250,341 of CM076572.1, forward strand.
ACAAAAACAATTTATGATTATTTTCTTCGGTTTATTTATTTATCTCTTAAGGAAACAAAAATAATGATAGAAGATGATAAATAATCTCTTTCGAAGGCATAAATATCGAAGTTTAAGGTTCAAATTGATAGAATTGAAACTCGGGACATAATTGGAGAGTTATCTATGGTCAAATTTGAGTTTGTTTGGGAATTCCTCATTAAGCCTCATAGTTACCTTAAAGTAACTAAGGTCATCAATGAGAAGATCACTAAGATTTTACTAGTATTAGAGGCTCAAGTGTATAAATGTCAATCTAGTGTTTAACCTCAATCTCCTCCCGAGATTATCATCCTCCTAGATATTTATCAACAATGTAAATATTCTATTAAATCTTCATGAACATGCTCTAATCAATTAATTCATTGCATAAATTGGGTGCGCTTCTATAAATATGGCAACCAATTGCAAGATTCATTCGCAAAAAATGTTTCTAAGGATTAAAATTCCAAATCAAGATCGTTGTTGTAACAAGCTCCTTATTTTTGTCATTTTGTTAGGATTTTTAAGAAAATTCAGGAAGAGTAACTTCATTCCTTGTATTTGTAAGAAAATATTTAAGTATATGCTTAGCTCAGTGTAAAGGGTTCTGAATTTTTGAAGAAAAATGCCTAGTTACACTAATATAATATTTCTTTCTAATTAAAAGCACTAAACCATTTTTATTCTATGTATCAAAAGAGCGGATAAAAATCAGTATATTAATGATTTTGGGTTTCTATTATCATTGATATGAATCGTTTCATTTATTTACGTTTATATCTAAACAATTTAATAATACACTATTCCCTTGTTTTATCTTTCTTATGTAAGCATAACGATTTATAGTTATATGTGAATTATGTCTGTGTTACAATTTAATTAATTATTTAATTGAATCAATTATCATATGCAGATGTTTTAATTAATGATTTAACATGAAGATATACATCTTTATTTATTTATTTTCTTTTTTATTCCACAAATATAAAAGTTACTCGGGATATTTATTCGACGATAGTTTAGTTATATTTTATTCATATGATTTCATTTCCCATGCATAGAATCAATATCCATATTTCTATATTTCTCATATAGTTACTATATTTTTAAGTTTTTGTTCACTAGAGCATATTCCATAAAAATAAACATTAAGAAAATATATTTTACTAATAAATACCAAACCCTTGAGTTATTCTCTATCATCCAAAGCACATGGTTAAACTAATAATCTATCACATCTTAAAACTTTGTATAAGACTGAAAATGACATAATGGGTGGGCCATAGAAGCTAAGTAATTGAACCAATCAATGTTTCTAATAATGGATTGAATGATCCGTAAATTGTCGTGGATATTAGACTAGAAAATTTGTCACAACATATCTGATAAAATTATATTTAAAATCTGAAATTCTACACTATTATTGTTTTATTACATTTCAAGATATGTAGGTTTATTGTTAATAGTACATGCATGAAAATTTATAATTATGTTTAAAGTAGATAACATCGAAATAAAATCACACACACACATTTGACATAATATATGATTTGGGAAACCCTTTCGGGATAAAAAGCCCAGTTGGAAGGTGAGGTCGCTCTCATCTCTTTTTATGAATGGAAATATGGCCATGAGTACAAAGAAGTATGGATTGTGGCCTTTGGGCTACTACAATGCACAAATCCTCTCTATATTCTATATCTCCTATCCCTCTCAGCCATTTTTTCTCAGATATGGAACAAATAAAATCGAAATAATGGAACCCCTTTTCCTCCTAGTGGCCCGATTATAACACAACTCGATAGCCTACTAGTGGTTAGGTATGACTACCTCAAATATTAACCAGAGTTACAAAATATAATCTTCTGGAGTAATAGTAATGTGGCTAGCCCCTTTTTCATGAATAATGGAAGCTAACATGGCATCCTCTCGAATTATGGTGGTGAAAATAATAAGGTCAACTTCTGAGTGTAATAAATTTCATATACAAACTCTTATTGACATGATTATTGCCCTGTTTGAAAGTAATCTATGTGTGGAATAGGAAAAAAATTGTGCAATATTAAAGTGTCAAAGTTTACCCCCAAAAAATGTTGTTTGATGATTCAAAAAACTATCAAAAGGTTTCAAACCCCAATTTTACAAACTGGGTCATGTCGGTAAAAATGGTCCTCAAAGTTGATTCCTCCATTTTTTACACTTTGAAAGGATCTATATGGATGAAAAACAATATGATGATCCAATTCGGAGCATTGAAGTTACTCATAAACTTCCCATCATGAAATATTTTGGAATCACACTTTAATTTATAAATACTCTAGGTAGACATGGTCAACTTGGATAGTTTCACAGTGAAACACAATTTTTTCCAGCCCACCTTTACACCATCATCCTCGAGATGGGAAATTTTTTTTTCTCATTAGGTTCTCCAAAAATCATGATGGGATTAGGATTTTTGGAAATATTGGCTTGTAATATCCCCTTTTTTATTTAATCACAACATTTGTAAACAAATAATGCAGATCACGAAAGAATGGAGGCAAGGTTTTTGTGAATTTTGAGTTGGTACTTACTGCTAGTGCTAGTGCATCCAATCTTCAAATTGCAGGTGAAGAAACAAAGCATACGAGCCTTCCACTTCAGTATAGCTTGTTAGCCATTCAATCAACAATATCATTATAAGACGAGCCTTCAACTAAATTGAAATTGGTTCAATCAAAAAGATCAATTAGGAAATAAGCCTTCGATTTAAGTAAATTTGATTCAATAAACAAACAACATGAGTGGCAGTAACATCAAAATATTTCTAGACTTGGAGGTTTAGGCCTTTGACATGTTTTTTTGTAATTAAATATCTCAGATAAATAAATATTATAGGAGGTTCACAATATCATAGTCGCATCTTAGGAGTGCATGTGAAACCGCGTCGTGATTCATAGGACTGTAAATACAACTACAAATGTTCATTAGAAATTATGAAATGTACCTTAAAATTTGAAAAGTAAAATTGACAGGATGGATATTTTAATACCCTTCATAAATGATGGGCATTTTTTAATTATACAGGGCAAATAGGGGCAACCACACTATAAGAATTCAATAAATGATGTCTTCATATCAACTCCATATTATGAGAGTCAAGTATAAGTTCTTTGTATCTTTGAGTAATACCACATAACTAATTTTAAAAAATAAATCATTCATATTAATTATAATCAATAGATGGTTACAAATACTATCTACTTTAAGAACACAACATAAATTAAATATATGTACTTTTCCTAGAGTTACATGATTGTTAGAGTAAATTTGGATATATAATGAATCTTAATAAAAAAATATGATTTATTGGATGGAATTCTAGAACTAATACAATTTTAAAATATTAAACTAATTATAATGTTAATTTAGAAATGTATAAATAAAAAATTATCATGTATGCATATTCATATTTTATATTAACAAATTACATATAAATATTGCTTTGGAGGATATTTTGGTTAAGATCATTTGATAAAAATAAATTAAATACTAAATATCAAGTACTTTAAATGTCAAATTAATTCAGGTCATCATGAAATTACAAATATTTCACATTATCAATTAACAAAATTAATATATTACAATTAATTATATAACATATTGTTGAAAATGCAACAAGATGATGGAGCTTAGTGAAATGAAGTCGCCTTCACTAAGTGAGCCCGCGGGCTATTTTTGGCGCAAAGTCTATTTTTAGACATATGGATCATGGTCTATGAGTTGCAGGATGCTATTTATGGATGATTGGTCGAGTTGGTAAAAATAGATGGACCTCTATTTTTAGACATTGGGCAGTTTCTATTTTTAGACTGTCGGGCTAAAAATAGAATAGTCAAATATTATTAACCCTTAATAATATTTAGACTATAAACATTATCTTTTCCTCTTGGAGCACTTCAGTTTGATGCTTGGATGTGGCACACGCAGCTGACAGAAGGAAATATGCTTTTCCTAAGGGTTAGTTGAGCTATTGCATGGTTGACTTCAGTTAGAACTCAAGTGGCAGAGTTTGGTGGAGTTGATGAGTCAGTTGGTGGAGTTGTGTTCGTTTAACTTAGTTGAACTAGTTGTATTTATTCTAACTGACAAATACACTAGTGATGAGTGGTGTGAATTAATTATTACTTAATTCACTAATTATTAACTCATAAATCAACTAAAGAACACATCAGTTAACTGCAATGCATGGACAGTTCAGTGGAGACCAGTGTTAGAGGTGGGTGAAAGGGTGAGTCTACTATCAGTTGTGACTATTGGCTGTGCATGAGATTTTCACACACATCGATGGAGGTTGCCAATGAGGATTGTGCAGTTGGAGCTAGTGGGATTCGAACTTGGATCTCATCATTAATCAACTTGGATTGCGCAGTAGAGGCAGGCAGACTTGTGGAGGAGATTTGAACCTGTGACTAGTTCATCTTCATAACTAGTTTTGTGTGTAGTATCGAGATAGTGCCGAGAGTTTGAGAGCTTTGTGCTATGTATTGTTACATGTTCTCTATCATTATAATATACATATGGGCTTGGGAGTTTTCAGCTATTGTTTTCCCCATTACATCCTGCGGTTGATATGTGTGCTTGATTATGTTTTAATGAGCGTGCGATCGTTTTCTATTTCCTGATATCGATGATCAATTGTAGAAGAGGTTATGTATTATGCATGAAGCTTAAGTAGTGTGTAATCAGGATAATCTCTGTCAATAATTCAGCAAATTATTCAAATTTCTACATGGTATCAGAGCATAATTGATCATCGGATCTATTACAATGATTACAATTATTTCGGTAGACAGAGTCTGTAACGGGCCAGGTAGCCTCTGGATCCATCCTTTCTTTGAAAGGTGATATATCCAGTAAATGCCCCTACAGTCGATCTCTGTGCTAGAAATAATTTGTTCTCACAGATCCAGAAGCAGCTGAGTTTTTAGCTTGGAATTCGAATTTGCAGCAGAATTTGGAATTCGAAATTTGCAGCAGTTTTCTTGGTGCTAGAGTTGAAATGTCTTTCAACGGATTGCGACTAGAATATGACCTTGAGGGCAGTTCGAATTATGTTGCATGGAAGGACTGGATGGAGGCGGTATTAGATGATAACGGGCTGAAGGAGTTCATAGATGCTGAGATCCCAAAGCCTACTGATGCTGCTCAAGTTGAAGCTTGGAAAAAGAAGATGGCGAAATGTCGAAGGATTCTGTTGGAGGGCGTGAAGGATCACACTGTATCCAGCCTGCATGGAAAGGCTTCTCCATACTTGATGTGGAAAGCGTTGACGGATCTATTCCAGAGCAAGAGCGACCAGAGGAAGTTGGCGCTCAAGGATAAACTCAGAAACATTAAGATGGAGAAAGGCGAAAGTATCACCAAGTACCTCACGAAGTTCACTCAATGCAGAGATGAGCTGGGAAGTGTGGGGGTGACTGTCAATGATGAGGACTTGGTGGACCTAGCTCTCCTTGGTCTTCCGAAGAGTTGGCATTCCTATTAGGACTCTGTCAATGGTCGGGAGAATTTGCTGGGATGGGAGCGACTTTGGTCGGATCTCATGCAAGAGGAGATAAGGCGGACTACTAGGGACAGATCTTCATCAAAGGTATCTGATGAAGAAAATTGCGCTTTGGCTGCCAAAGAAAAGAAGGGGAAGAGCAAGAAAGCTTCTCAGTCTGGTGCGAAAGGCAAGAAGCAAGACTTGTCCAAGGTGAAGTGCTTTCACTGTCACCAACACGGACATTATGCCACAAATTGTCCGCAGAAGAAGATAAATAAGAAGGCTGCTGGATCTGCAGCGGGAGAGGCATTGGCCTCCCATTTTGAGCTGGATTTTTCGCTGATCACATGCTTGGTCTCAAGTGTGATGGGATCAGTATGGTTCTTGGACAGTGGTGCGTCATTTCACATGACCGGAGATCGGGATTTGTTTTCAGATCTGGAGGAGAAATATCTTGGAGTGCACATCGAGATGGGCGATGATGGTAGATACAGTGCGACCGGTATCGGTACCATTTCCTTTGAGAGGGAGTCTGGTAAACCCTTCGTATTGAAGGAAGTATTGCATGTTCCATGATTGATGAAGAATCTGATCTCTGTGGCGATGTTGGAAGACAAGGGGTATGATGTGGTCTTCAGCGAAGGAAAAGCTTTCCTGCGCAGTAAGACAACTGGAGAGACCCGGAAGATAGGGGTTCGAGTCAAGAACCTTTATCAGTTGCAAGTAGATGGCTGCGCAACAATGGCATGCAAGGCGGAAGGAGTGGTGAGCCGGGATGATGGCGAGCTGTGGCACCAGATATTGGGCCACCTTCACCATGGAGCTTTGAAGATACTGCAGCAGATTTCTACTGGGCTTCCTAAGGGCACTCTTGCGCATTCAGATTAGTGCAAGGGGTGTACCTTGGGAAAATTTGTGAAAGCCACCTTTCACGAGAAGGATAGTCACGCCATGATGATCCTTGAGAGAATCCACACAGACGTGTGTGGACCTTTCTTAGTATCTTCGACAGCAAAGCACAAGTAATATGTGATCTTTGTTGATGATTTATCTCGGAAGTGTTGGATCTTCTTCATGCAGAAGAAGAGCGAGACATACTCAAAGTTCTGTGAGTTCAAGGCACTGGTTGAGAAGGAATCGGGGAAGCATGTGAAGGCTCTTAGGAGCAACAATGGTGGTGAATTCATCTCTGCTGAATTCAAGGAATTTTGCAGCGTAGAAGGGATTCAGAGAGAGCTCACCGCACCCCATAACCCACAGCAGAACGTGGTTGCTGAGCAGAAGAACAGAATGATCGTGGGTGTTGCACGGGCGATGTTGCATGACCAGAGCCTACCCCTTCACTTGTGGGTGGAGGCATGCAATACTGCAGTATATGTGCAGAACCATTGTCCTCACAAGATACTTGGCATGAGTACACCGGAGGAGGCGTTTTTTGGCAAGAGGCCTAATATTTCCCATTTGAGGATTTTTGGCTCACCTGTCTACATGCATGTGACGAAGGACGCCAGAAAGAAGCTGGATCCGACCACAGAGGTTGGGATATTTGTGGGGTACACTGATACGCCCCATAACTATCGTGTGTATTTGCCAGACAGTTGCAAGACTGTTGTGCGACGGGATATAAAATTTTAGGAGGAGAAAGCCATGCAGTGTTCGCTTGAGAGGGAGCCACACTTGCATGCAGATGAGGAGCTATTAGTTCCTAAGGATGAGCTTCCGGATGTGGATCATCCACAAGAGGAAGTTCATGGACTGGAAGAGACCACTCATGCAGCGCCAACCATCAGAGGGCGCAAGCGCACTACAGAAGCTGAGCGACTGGCTCAAGATGCAGAGAAGGTTGTAGGACCACCTACAGCACAGCGCAGACAGAGACAGTCACCGGACCGGTACACTGGATACATGGCTCTTATGAGAAAATGTGTTGTGACAGAGCCATCCTCTTTCGAGGAAGCTGTGGAGGATCCCACATGGGTATATGCCATGGTGGAAGAGTATGATTCGATTGTCAGAAACAGTGCATGGGAGATTGTCCCGCCACCGGAAGGGAAATCAGTGGTGGGTTCGCGATGGATCTACAAAGTGAAGCAGGCGGCTGACGAGAGTGTGGAGAAGTACAAGGCAAGATTTTTTGCCTGTGGCTTCTCACAGATAGAGGGGATCGATTATGAGGAGACTTTTGCACCTGTCGCAAGGTACTATTCCATACGGACGATCCTAGCTCTGTCAGCGTAGATGGGGTGGCACATCCATCAGATGGATGTGAAGACTGCGTTCCTCAACGGAGTCATTGAGGAGGAGGTGTACATAGAGTAGCCCAAAGGTTTCGAGATCTTCAGCAGTGAGTCGCATGTGTGTAGACTCAAGAGAGCACTGTACGGGTTGAAGCAAGCACCTCGTGCTTGGTACACATGGATAGATAGTTACTTTATCGGACTTGGATTCTCCAAGAGTGAGGTGGATCCTAACCTGTACCAGATTATGGTGGAGGGGAAGTTGCTGATCATTGTACTGTATGTAGATGATCTGTTGATACTTTCATGCAAGGAGGATCTTGCTAGAGAGTTTGAGATGAAGGACTTGGGCCTCCTTCATTATTTCCTGGGATTGGAAATTTGGAAGCGCAGTGGTGGACTGTTTGTTTCTCAGGGTAAGTATGCCCGGGAGATACTGGAGAAGTTCAAAATGCATGGCTGCAAGCATGTTGATACTCCTCTTCCTGGAGGTTGGAGGAAGGAGGATGCAACTTCAGCGGAGGTAGTGGATGCCACTGTTTATCGATAGTTGGTGGGGTCGCTTATGTATCTGGTCAATACACGACCCGATATATGCTATGGTGTTAACCAACTTTTGCAAGCTATGGTTAAGCCTACCAAGCTCTTCTGGAAGGCAGGCAAGCATGTATTGCGTTATCTTAGAGGCACATCAGGATATGGCTTGTGGTACAGACAGGAGGATGAGGTGAAGCTATGTGGCTTCACGGATGCAGATTGGGCAGGGAGCCCAACGGACATAAAGAGCACATCTGGAGGGATATTTAGTATCGGGTCGACAACAGTTTCTTGGTACAGCGGGAAGCAGATATCCGTGGCACTCAATTTAGCTGAGGCTGAGTATATGGCAGCAAGCTTGGCTGCATGCGAGGCCATATGGATGAGGAAGATCCTGGTCGGGTTGTTCGGGTCACACTTGGAGCCTACTGTGATTTATTGTGATAACCAGAGTTGTATTAAAATCTCGGCTAATCCAGTATTTCATGATAGATCCAAACACATCGACATCAGGTACCATCATATCAGAGATTGTGTGCAGCGGAGAATCATGTTACTTTCATATATTCCCACAGAGGATCAGGATGCTGACATCTTGACGAAGGCGCTCACCAGGAGAAAATTCGAATTCCACAGAGGTAGGATAGGGGTTTTAGATAATCCATATCTTGTTTAGAGGGATTGTTGAAAATGCAACAAGATGATGGAGCTTAGTGAAATGAAGTCGCCTTCACTAAGTGGGCCCGTAGGCTATTTTTGGCACAAAGTCTATTTTTAGACTATGTCTATTTTTTGACATATGCATCATGGTCTATGAGTTGCAGGATGATATTTATGGATGATTGGTTGAGTTGGTAAAAATATATGGACCTCTATTTTTAGACATTGGGCGGTTTCTATTTTTAGACTGCCGGGCTAAAAATAGAACAGTCAAATATTATTAACCCTTAATAATATTTAGACTATAAACATTATCTTATCCTCTTGGAGCACTTCAGTTTGATGCTTGGATGTGGCACATGCAGCTGACAGAAGAAAATACGCTTTTCCTAAGGGTTAGTTGAGCTATTGCATGGTTGACTTCAGTTAGAACTCATGTGGCAGAGTTTGGTGGAGTTGATGAGACAGTTGGTGGAGTTGTGTTCGGTTTAACTTAGTTGAACTAGTTGCATTTAGTCTAACTGAAAAATACACTAGTGATGAGTGGTGTGAATTAATTATTAATTAATTCACTAATTATTAACTCATAAATCAACTAAAGAACACATAAGTTAACTGCAATGCATGGACAGTTCAGTGGAGACCAGTGTTAGAGGTGGGTGAAAGGGTGAGTCTACTATCAGTTGTGACTATTGGCTATGCATGAGATTTGCACACACATTTATGGAGATTTCCAATGAGGATTGCGCAGTTGGAGCTAGTGGGATTCGAACTTGGATCTCATCATTAATCAACTTGGATTGCGCAGTAGAGGCAGGCAGACTTGTGGAGGAGATTTGAACCTGTGACTTGTTCATCTTCACAACTAGTTTTGTGTGTAGCATTGAGATAGTGCTGAGAGCTGTGAGAGCTTTGTGCTATGTATTTTTACATGTTCTCTATCATTATAATATACATATAGTTGGGGGTTTTCAGCTATTGCTTTCCCCATTACATCCTTTGTTGATATGTGTGCTTGATTATGTTTTAATGAGCGCATGCGACTACTTTCTATTTCCGCATATTGATGATGAATTGTAGAAGAGGTCATGTATTATGCATGAATCTTAAATAGTGTCTAATCAAGATAATCTCGGTGAATAATTCAGCAAATTATTCAAATTTCTACACATATTCCTCATAAAAGGTCACATGCTCAAACCAATAAGGGGGTAGAGTATGTATAGACATGTATAATTCACAGCCAAATTCCTACCCCGAATGGGTCCTTTGTCCCACAAACAAAGGAGTCACATGCACCAATTTGGTGTTTGTTTTGTTTAGAACTTAAAAATATATTATTATTATTATTATTATTATTATTATTATTATCATTATCATCATCATATAATATAACTTAATGAAGTCACAAATATTTTATATGATAAATTATTTTTAAAAAAATTGATATTCAGTGACTAATTCTACAATAGTGCAGTTTAACTAATAGATATTTTTGCTCTGTTACAATCAAATTTGCCCAAAATTTGTTAAATATCTTTTATAATTGTAAGTTTGAGTTGTATAACCTAGTAAATATGAATGTCGCAAGGTTTTCTAGGTTGTTGAATCCAGTTATAGATACAGAACACATTTTTAGTAACAAAAAATCACATTCTTTCCCAAAATCCCCCCCCCCATAAGAGCTTCCACCTTCACGTGGTTGGCCCTGTTAAGTAGAGAATAAATTAGGATTCAGATAACCTTGGAACAAACCTTCATCTATCCAACATAGCAACAACAAAGTTAATGTTGACTTTGTTGTTGATTTGTCAAATCAAGGGAAGTTTGCTCCAATATTAGACTACTCCAAGAAATTATTCTTGAAACCATTAAGTGTTGATGCACTCAGGTATTTTTAATTATTATTTAGTCATAAAAATGTTTGTTAATTATTATTGTTATTTTTTTTTTATCTCCAACTTTTTAAGTCCTATTTTCCTTTTATTAAGTCAAAATTTTCTTGCAGCAATTGCATCACATCAAAAGGTAGCATTAAATCTTGGGCTTGAGGCCCAAAAAAGGGTGTTTCATCCTTTTGAACCTAAAAAATGGAATTAATTTTTCATGAAGTATTTTACAATCAACAATTTGTCTAATAGGGCTTTCCTTCAAAGAAGTAGATATGTCTTGGTCAGAAGAAAAAGAGCAACTACCCTTATCATACTTTTCTTGGAGAATATTCAAGCATTCTTATTTCCAACCTTAATAATTTTATGCTACATATATTAATATTATAATTGGATTTTACTCTTCAAATATTGTTGCAATACTTTTTTTACCTTTATTGGACTTATTTTTAGAAAATGGCTGCCTCTGAAGAAGCTTCCTCATGTAAATAATTGTACCTTATAAATATTTATTGGCTCGTTGAAGGGTAAGATCAAGGAGATATGTAGTTGGCCACCTTGATTTAAATACAAATCCATCCTTACAAAACCTCCTTCAAAACATTTACTACATAATTAGGGCATATGGGAGTGATTACATCCATGAAAATTCATAGTAAGTCTCTATTTATGCCCCCTAAAGAACAAGACAATATGTACATGTCTCAAGATCCTGAATATCATATAAAATTTTCTTCAAGGCCTACATGAACATCATTGAACTATATTTGTGTCTATTCAACTTGAATATAATGTTTATTTCATTAGAAAATACCTGTTCTACAAAAGTTGAAGGAGGGCCTTGCCTTCAGGACGACTCCGCACCAAAGTATCCTACAAAATATCCTCCATCCATGCAATCTCTTTCGTCAAAAAGAGAATCACAACATTGGCAGTCTCATAAAAAAAATTGGCATCATCCATTCCATCTCCTACATCAACCAAAGAAAACTAAGTGGAATATAAATATAAGTCTTCTATCGCCTCATGTAATGTTTTGAAATTTCCTATAGACTAACATTTCTTTTTCTTTTTCTTTCTGAATTCAACATAAATTCCCATTTCATATAAATGAATGGCGAAATTTATCCTTAGGGAATATGGCAGTGTGATTGTAAACACAAAATCTTATATATGAGGGAATTTATGATTGTGGAAGAGGTTCATCAAGGATTATATAATCCCAAATTTCAATTTTCATTTGTTATGCCTTGATTAGAGCAACATTATTGCCATAATTTCCCCATTTTTAAATACATAGAAAATCATGTAATAGGCCATATCTATTGTGGAATTTGATAATGAATCAATGAGAAAGTTTCCATCCCAAAGAATTATGGTTCCAATGCCAAATGATATAGAACAATCCCAATGATTATGCCATCTTAATGCATGCTCAAATCCATGTCTAGCCTCAACATAATAGAAATCCATCTTGGTCAAAGACTCTATTGCCTTTTCTTTCCATTCAAGTTCACCATGATTTATGCACTATTGGTTGGTAAGGGCCACAATGCATTCATCACCTAACCTAGATATTACCTATTTTCACAAGCTCCCTATACATGACTGCCTCCCCTGTCTCTAAAATATTTTTCCTATTTATAGGTTTTACTTCTTGAAATTGTGTGCCCCTAAAATCCCCCATTACCATTGTTCAATCTATGAAATATTCCAAATAAGTTAATATATTTTCCTTTGTAAATTTTTCTTTGTCATTTGGGCTCGTGATCTTCAAATCTACACACACGTTTTTAGCTGACTTTTCCCAGAACTATGGAATTTTAATTATAGGGATTACAATAATGGTAAAACCCATTTCCTTCACATGGAGCTAGGCCATGAGGGAAGGTTTTAAATTTAAATATAATAATTCCATATAACCATTCATTGAATCATTGGGGACATTGGTTAACGTTACAATGCCTTTGATTGTTACAACTGTGTGCATGGGAAGGGCATACACAACCACATTGACTACCAGAGGTGAATTCAATAATAAACTAATAAATTCATGGATAGATAACTCTAACAATCATGGGGGCTTCTCGGGGATCTTAGACATGTGTTGATATGCAAGATTTAGGGAATCCATCTCACTGATAATAAACACATCAATATCATTGATTTCAAATGTGTCATACTCACCAATCCATAAATTTATATGAAAAGATATCACTACATATAAAATGGAGTCATAGTTGAATGATTTTAAGTTGGTTGCATATACCCTAGCATTCCATAGTAGAACATACTAGGATGAGAATTGATACTCACACACATATCCACCACCACAAGATAACTAATCATAAAATCAAATGGATCAGAAAGAGAGATAGAGGATGCAAACACATGAATATTACCAACTTGTATCCCAAAGCTATATCTGTCTTCTGGGTTGGTATGACTTTGTCATACGAAGAGTTTAAATATATCATGTTCTGAGTTAAAATATACTCATACACATTACTAAGAAGTAAGATAGTTACTTCAATGATTTCATACATCTTTTACCAGTACTAGTCCTTTTTTATTGATCACTAGTGATAGATATCAATAAGAAAAATATTTCACATATTACTCAAAAGCATGCCATACTTTGTATTGTGATTTTTCTCATTTCAAAAAGTATAATTTATTAATTATAGTGCTTATTTAGAGTAAGTTAATTTTCTGAAAAATCACCCAGGGTCCACCTGAAATGAATAGGCCCAAATAACTTTACCCAAGGATCTCTCAAGAATTTACCCAATACTCTCAAAATTCAAGAGCATTCAAAGTAATGGTATACATTGGCAGGTATTCATGAGTGTATTTAGTAGGACATAACCTATATTATAGGGTTTATTTTTTATTCTTTAATTTACTACCTAGGACCCTAATTTCTTTTCCATCATTTTATGAACATTTCCTCCCCATATACAATGGATCTATTATCCTTTCAAGTATCTTCTGCAATAATAATATCATGAGTTGCCATTTCTTCCACATCTAGAATGGTATTATTTCTAGGTATATTCAACAATAATGGTTCCCAAACCTGAACTCCAATCTGAACCATATGACGTTGGTTCAATTATGAAAGTACAGACATGCCCACAATTCTAAGCATTATATTGGACTTATCAATTGTATTCAATTTATGCTGATTTTTTGGAGTTCCTATAATATAAGTAGCTTGTTGTTGGCTTTTTCAAACCCTTATTTTGTGATGACTACGTTTTGTTTAACAGTATTCCATTCAAGGTCTTGGCCAAACACACACCAAACTAGTGTATGATACTCCTTTGTTTGTGGGATGAGGGACCCATTCCCAGTAGGAATTTGACTGTGGATTCAACATGTGTGCACATATCCCCTATGGATTTTAACATGTGACCTTTCATGATGAATATATTATATAATTAATCATAATATATTAGTTTTGTCAATTAATAATATGAATTGTTTGTAATTTCATTATGGACTGAATTAATTTGACATTTATTTTCAAAAGTACATTATACTTTTTATTTAAAAAATTATTTATCAAATGATCTTTACAAAAATCTTGTTCAAAGAAAAAATTATATGTAATTTTTTAATTGAAAATACGAATATCTATACATGATAATATTTTATTTCTAAATTTCTAAATTAACATTATAATTAATTTAATATTTTAAAATTCTATTATTCTGAAAATTCCAACTAATAAATCATTTTTTTATATATAATATTCATTAGATATCCAAATTTACTAGCAGTCATGTAACTCTAAGAAAAATACACATAAAATTAAAAAAAATAAAATGATAAATAAACTTTATATATTTTAATTTATTTTTTGTTTTTAAAGTAAATAATATTTTTAACCATTTATTAATTATAATTAATATGATGGTTTATTTTTAAAAATTATTTATGTGGTATTATTCAAAGATACAAAGTACTTATATTTGACTCTCATAATATAGGTTTGATATGAACTCATCATCTATTGAGTGATTACAGTGTGATTGCACCTATTTTACCTACATAATTAAAATTACATGTCATTTATGACAGTTATTAAAATCTCCAACCCATCGATTCGACATTTCAATTTTTAAGGGACATTTAATAATTGCTAGTACCCATTTGCAGTTCTATTTATGGTCCTATGAATCACGATGTGGTTTCATTTATGCTCCTATGATGGAGTTATAGTATTGAGAATCACATGTAATTTTTAGTTATCCAAGCCATTTAATTACAATAAATATGTGAAGGTTCGAAATAGTTTTGATGTTTTGACCACCTGTGTTTTTTTCTTTCTTTTAAAATTTAGTAAAAAATTGGACCATTTATAGATATTTCTATGTCATCCTTATGCAGGAGCCATGCTAATCTTCTTTGTATCATTTCAATTTTATTGGATATCTCTATATTGTTCCATGCTGAACTAATTTTACTGAAGTCGAAGGCTCATCTGTTGATTGATATTGTTGATTGAACCAAATTTAGTGAATTGAAAGGCTAATCTGATAATGATCTTGTTTATTGAACAATGGAGTTTCTTTACTAAAGTGGAAGGCACATCTGCTTTGTTTCTTCATCTGCAATTTGAAGAGGGGATGCACTAGCACTAGTAGTAAGTACCACCTTAACATTTACAAAAACCGTTCCTGCATTCTTTCTTGATCTACATTTTTTTTGCAAATGTTGTGATTAAATAAAAAATAGATATTACAAGCCAATATTTCAAAGACTCCCCATCATGAGGCTTGGGGAAACTAATGAGAAAAAATGGTTTCCCATTGCAAGGAAGACAGTGCAATGGTGGGTAGGAAAAAACTGTGTTTCACCTTGCAACTACCCAAGTTGACTATGTGTATATGTATATCTGAAATTTATAACTATGTGTATCTGAAATTTATTCCTATGTTTCTCTCACCTTCTATCTCTTATAAAGCATGGATCCTCCTCCCTTTGAATCTAACACCAATAGTTGAACATCTTTAAAATGTATTTTAATTTCCTTCTATTTATGCCAAGGGGTAGATAAAAAATTAGGCCTAATGATTAATCTATTTCATGTTCCTGTGGTATATATTGTAAAGTACCTTATTCCCATGCTTCTTTGTTGACAAATTTTTCAATTTCTGGTTTTGATAAATGTTCATAGGGAGTAGAACCTTGTTCAATTCTTAAGGAATATTTTTTTCTTATACGACAATAGCTCCATCTTTGTCCCTCTCTTAGTCTCGTCTCTTGTAACTATGCTTCTACCTCAATATCAATTGCTCTAACATTTGTAATAAAAGGTCCAATCTATGCCTTAATCTTGAAAATATTTTATTTATTTGTTGGTAATAAATGAAATTGATCACTGATTCAAGCTTTTCCTTATAAAATAAAGGGATAAAATCCTTATAGTAAGGAATATTAGTGACCTATAAGGAGGCAATTCACATCCATATAATCTTATCTCTATGAAATTCTTATATAAGAACCAATCTCAAACTTTTCTATGTTCACTCAAATGTAGGATTTGTTTTACCTCTGGAAACATTCTTGGGTCTTGAGTATCATGGTGTGAAAATATGAAGTTGGTTACACTTTTGCCTTTTCTTGAGAAAAAAATTTCATTTTTTTCTGTTCTTCAACTTTCTGCAAGCAAAAAAAAAAATTCTGTGTAGAATTTCGTTTTGCAATAAAAATGAAAGTTGTCAGAAATTTTATTAGTTTTCTATTACTTAATTTTTTGGATTTTTTTATACACATTTGATATGTCAACTTAGCGTTTCTTTGAGTGTGTGTTTTTTAACAATCAAAGGATTCATAAGAAGTCATGTTAATA